>CM059224.1:27521969-27774469 GCA_030347435.1 Clarias fuscus
CGCTCAGCCATGGCCACATAGAGAAGTTGTCAAGTCAGATCAAGTAGGCTTTTATTGTCATTTCAACCATATACAGTTTAGTACACAGTGAGACAAAATAACATTCCTCCTGGACCAAGGTGCTACATAAAACAAATTAACAGCATGAATTAACAAAGCTAAATAGCTAAGGGTGGCACGGTGGTGTAGTGGTTAGCATTGTCTCCTTGCACCTCCAGGGTCTGGATTCGTTTCCCGGCCAGGTTCGATTCACGATTGGGCATTCCCAAAATTGTCCGTAGTGTGTGAGTGTGTGTATGTATGTGTGTGTGTGTGTGTGCCCTGCTATGGTTTGTACCCCGCCTTGTGCCCTAAGTCTCCTGGGATAGGCTCCAGGCCCCCTGTGACCCTGAATACAGGATTAAGCGGTATAGATGATGAGTGAGTGAGTAAATCGCTAAGAAACCTAATTAGCTGACCAGCTAAGACAAAACAGATTGAAATTTTTTTATTAAAAGTCCTATACAAAATAGACAACATAAAGTGCATGTGCAAATGTGCAAACAAGAACAACAAACTGACAACATGACAAAGTGACACATTTCAATACTTCATGGTGAAGTATTAAAATGTAACACTCTTGTTTAGAGAGGGCAGTGTGTTGTATGTATCCAAAGCATTCTTTGCTTACCGCTAGCTGTTTATCAATGGTTACCATCAAAGAATGTGTTTTTCTAGTGGAGCACGTTTTTAAAGCTGGTGAAAAATATTCAAATTTTTACAGAGACAAGAATACCACATTATGATGCTGTGCAAGGTTTAATAAATAAATACGATTGAGAATAATCATGAGTTTTATTAAATAAATATTATATCACAACCTACTCTACACTGCCACTTTGGAGGGACTTTTTGAAAACATGTTATGAAACTATTAGAGAGAGAATTCTCCTACCTGTGCAGGTAATATGAGCCACCTCATCACGATTATCACAACTGTTCTGCCTCCAGGGTAAAGATGGACACTTCAACAGATTAGAGTCGTGTTTTCTACATTTCACATGATCCAGCCAGTTAGGAGCAGATTCCACTTTCGCTCTTTCTGAGTCCAAATATTTGAGTCCTCCACAGTTCAGCTCTCGACATACCACACTTACTGTCTCATCACCCATCTGATTGTGACACACATTACCCCAGGTTCCATTGTAGAACACTTCCAGAAATCCCCTTACAGCCTCCTGTAAGTCGCATCTCTTTAAACTCTGGTGGAAGAAGGACGACTTTTACTTGATTTGAAAATATCTGGGTTTTGATGTAGCAAATAAAAACACTACAATCATCTATGAAAGATTGATTAGATTTATAAGCAGGGCTTTGCTATCATGTTGAGTTTCGGGAACTTTGTAATCTGTATAGTACATCACGCTGTACCTGAGCACACGACTCCTACGTCCTCCTGGTGTCCACATTCCCCCTCTTCACTCAGCTGAGATCTGCAGTTCCACAGGGACGCCTCGTTCCCCTCACACTCCACCTCATTCAGCCATATGGACCCAGTTCCAGGACCAAACCAGGCTGGTATGTGGGTACTGAGGGCCACTCCACACTGCAGCTGTCTGCACACCACCTGCGCATCCTCAATATCCCACGAGTCATCACACACTGTCCCCCACGAGCCGCTGTGGAAAACCTCCAGCCTTCCTGCACAGTCTCCCCCAGAACCAACCAGCCTGATGGACCTGGGGTCTGGGGTAATTTTTTTTTTCAATATAGAGCAGCCAAAAGACCAACAACAACACCACTGTAATTTTTTCCCCCTATGTAATTGTGATTCTTTAAATGCGTTTATTCCTGTTGTTAATAGCTTCTCATGTGTAGGTGTTGTGCTGTGTACCTGAGCAGGTGATGTACAGCTGTTCCCCGGAGCTGCAGTTGACAGGTTGTGCACTGCTGCAGTTCCCCAGATGAGCTTCACTCCCAGAGCAGCTGAAACCCGTTACACACATGTGTTTGTGTTCAGTGGTGGATGGAGAGGAGCGGTAGTTCAGCACAGAGCCACAGCCCAGCTGTCTGCAGAGCACAGACGCCTCAGACAGACTCCACGAGTCCAGGAGAACTCTCCTCCAGTCCTGCCTGAAATAAATCTCCACCTCCCCCTGACACTCGCTCCCTCCAGACAACCTCACTCGCCCCTCATGAAACGCCATGGATGATCCTGAAGCAGAAGAAGATCATTTAAATATTCTAATGAACCCTGAGTTTATTCACTAACGTGGTGTAGGTGAGGTTAATATCTCACCATTACAGATGACTCCAGCATCGTGTTTATGAGAGCATGCAGCTCGACTCCATGATGAGATGCCACATTGTGATAGGTGTGTCTCATTCCCCTGACAATCAAACACATCAGCCCAGATGTGGCCACTCCCCTCCCCAAACCAGTCCACCCCCACCACAGCCACAGCACTCCCACAATCCAGCTGTGCACAGAGAACATCTGCAGCTCTCATATCCCAGCTTACAGCACAAACTGTGCCCCAGTCACTGAGGTACTGGAGCTCCACTCGACCAGAACAGGAGTCCGGTCCGTTCACCAGCCGCGCCTCTGTGTGACCTGAACAAACAGCCGAGAGCTCAGTGAAAGAGGAACATTAACAAAGACACCTTACAGGTTGATTGACAGGTATGTGGTCTCTATTTAAACAGAAGTAAAATCATGATACTCAACCAGAACATATTAATCCCACATCGTTGTCATGGGAGCAGTGTGAGTGTTTGAGTGAAGATGTTGGACAGAAGGCAATCTCAGATTCAGTTCCTCTACACTGAAGCTCCTCTGTCCACACCTGACCCTCCCCTCGGCCAAAAGCAGCTGATCCCAGCACCTTCACAGGAATCCCACAGCCCAGCTCTCGACACACAACCTCTGCATCCTGCTGGTCAAAGTCAGCATCACACACTGTGGACCAGGAACCTCCATGATACACCTCCACTCTCCCAGAGCACCGGTGAGGACCAGCACTGAGTCTCGACATTCTATGGCCTGAGCGAATGAAATGAAAAAAAAAAAATAATAATAATAATAATAATAATTTAACATATTGTTAGCATTTGAATTAGCCCTATAAACCATGTTAATATTTTAACCAATTAAATGTTTTTTCTAAATTCAGTTGTTTACCTGAACAAACAACCCCAGCATCATCCCCATGATCGCAGTAATGTCCATTTTGTGAGCTACAATTTTTCAGTTTCAATTCGGATCCTTTACAGTACACATCATATATCCATATTTCTCCTGATCCTTCTCCAAACTCAGCCCAATAGTGCACATTTACAGGCTCCCCACAGCGCAGCTCTCTACACACCACTGCTGCATCTTTCATATCCCAGGCAGTTCCACACACTGTTCCCCACTGTCCATCATGAAGAACTTCCACTCTCCCAGCACAGTGACTTCCACCATTCATCAACCTCACACTCTCTGAAAGAAAGAGAGAGAGGGAGAGAGAGAGATGCACAGAATAATTAACAAAGTATCTGAGTAAAAGGTTAAAGTCTGTGATCATTTAGGAACAATGTCTTTCTTCCTTTCTTGATTTCTTTCTGTGTTATCATGTTTGTGCATGTTTAGCAACAGCATCAATAAAGTACTCCTGTAGTTGTGTGTCAAACTGTGATTTTATTTCCAACTGTGTTAATGATTGAGATTATCAAACTGTCACATTATTAGCCTACCTGTCATTATAGCTGTCTTCTGATCATCGTTAGAATCCCCGGGTTTACTTTCTACATAAAAAAACGCAGATAGTTAAAGTGATGAAGTCGTAATCAACTTTAAAGTTTGAAAAATAGTGTAGTGCATAAGAATAATAGCAGTGGGTTGTATATAAAGTTAGTAACTTAAGGTTATGCAGCTGCCTAAATCTGGTTTGAGGGTTCTTCACTCACACTGTTAATATAACTTGCATATATGCAAGCCTAACACAGCACCAGCTCTCCTGACAACCTTATTTAAGCACATGGCATCTTTGCTTTTTAAGGACAGCAACCCAGTATAGACACTATTGACTGACTGGTAAAACATCTGCAAAAGCTTAGTTCATTATTTATCTGCAGTCCTATGTATTTGTATGCTCTCACCACTTTAATTTTCAGGTTATGGAGATAATTCATATCAAATATAATCTCTGGCTTGTTATTAGGGAAGCTGTGCACAATTTTAAGTGGAGCAATGATGTCCGTACAGAAACTAAGACAGTCAGTCATGCAGTGTGTAATTCTGTCAATGACTTCACCATGAGCATGTAACTGACTTGGCATAGTGCTTTGAAAACATCCCCTTAGGATCTCTTCAACCTAATTTCCTGAACAAGTGTGGGATCGTTGCCTGACTCAAAATGCAGGTAATTATTATTGTATTTGCCCTCAAAATAGACTAGATTGGGATTTCTCTCTTTCTGAGACATTCTGAGATTTTCTCAGCACGCATGTAGAATCTAAAGTCATATAATTAAAGTTTCCATATAATGCAATGAAGGCCACAGCATACAGTCTTGTGTACTACTTGTGTAAGTAGCAGTTGTGTGAATCACTTCATGTTCCTTGTTTGTTTCCAGTTTAAAAATATGTGTTAACTAGATATATAGCCTGCAGGAACACTCTCTGCTAGCAGTTGAAGTCTTGACAGCAGGATCTGACGTTAAGAAAAATAACAAGCTACCCCAAAACTTAACATAGCATCTATCTCAGGAAATAAGTCTCATCAGTCTATTCTAAAATGTTTCAAATGTTTATTTACATAGATAATGTTATAGGTAATTGTGATACATCCTAAACATATAAATATATGTGTTATTATATAACCAATTTACCTGAGCAGGTGACTCCAGCATCACCACCATGATTACAATCATTTTTCCCCCACTCTGTTGATGTACAGTTCTTCAGTGTCAGCTCTGATCCAGTACAGCCAACATCATTCATCCAGATTGGTCCTGAGCCTTCTCCAAAGTGAGCAAAATACCGTACATTTACAGGATCCCCACAGTGTAGCTCTCTACATACCACGGCAGCTTCTCTCAATTCCCAGTAATCATCACACACTGTTCCCCACTGTCCATCATGAAGAACCTCCACTCTCCCAGCACAGCGACTTCCACCATTCACCAGCCTCACAGTGCCTAAGTCTAAGAGAGAGAATATCAGGTATATAATATGTTTACTATATAGCTGTGTTCTTTTATTACATTATATGGACTGAAATGCACACACACACACACACACACACACACACACACACACATTCTTACATGATGACTCATTACATTTACACTTCTACAAACACAGAGGTATGTGGTCTCTATTTAAACAGAAGTTAAATCATGATACTTAACCAGAACATATTAATCCCACATCGTTGTCATGGGAGCAGTGTGAGTGTTTGAGTGAAGATGATGTTGTACAGAAAGTAATGTCAGATTCAGTTCCTCTACACTGAAGCTCCTCTGTCCACACCTGACCCTCCCCTCGGCCAAAAGCAGCTGATCCCAGCACCTTCACAGGAATCCCACAGCCCAGCTCTCGACACACAACCTCTGCATCCTGCTGGTCAAAGTCGGCATCACACACTGTGGACCAGGAACCTCCATGATACACCTCCACTCTCCCAGAGCACCGGTGAGGACCAGCACTGAGTCTCAAATTTTCACCTGGGTTTTATTTTAATGTGAAAATATTGTGCAATTTTTTAAGGACTTGTATTCTATAATGCACAAAATATTTTTATTTAAATAGTAAAAAGTGTACATAGGAATAATTATTGTTATTGGAATGAAGATGCTGATGATTTGTCCAATTTTATTATGTTTTTGTTTTCTAAATTCATGAGTGTACCTTTGCAGATGACTCCAGCATCATTAGCATGATCACAGTAATGTCCCCCTTGTGAACTACAGTTGTGCAGTGTCCTTTCAAATCCACTACAGTACAAGTCATATATCCAGATTGGTCCCAATCCTGGTCCAAAGTGAGAATTATACCTCACATCTACAGCCTCCCCGCACTGCAACTCTCTACACACCACTGCAGCATCTTTCATATCCCAGGCAGAAGCACACACTGTTCCCCACTGTCCATCATGAAGAACCTCCACTCTCCCAGCACAGCGACTTCCACCATTCACCAACCTCACACCGTCTGAGGGAGAACAAAATACCTTTAAAAAGATCAGTGTCTATGGTGTATGTGAGAGACTGAAAATCATCTAAAATAATGTTACTTTTACACAAACTAATCCCCCCCACACACAAAGAAATCTAAAACCAAGAGTTCAAACTTAAATCAATGCCAGTAAATATTTTTTATGTTATTTATGACTGTATTAATGATAGAGATGTCTAAATTTGCACATTATTATCATACCTGTCAGCATAACTGTCCTCTGATCATCTTTGATGGTGCTGTCGTAATTCTTGGTTTTATTGTCTACATTAAATAAAATGCAAATATTAAAATTGGTGACATTATGATGTACATTAAACATAAAGAAAAACCTTTTAAAAGTCACATCAATTATAAAGGGCAGGAATTTAGCGTCAGCAATTTTAAAATTAAACATCAACATAGTATAATGTTTGCATTGGTTCATGCCCATCCCTTCTTACCCTGACAAACCTCTCGCTCTGGAAAAGGGGCAATCCAGACTCATCAGACAAAATGACACTTTTCTATTGCTCCAACGTCCAATATTTATGCTCTGTAGCAAACTGAACCATTTTTCTAATTAGTCTTACAAATCCCGTGAGTTATTTCACATTGTGTGTATTGTACAGGATTGAATTTTTCCATACATTCATTAAATGTATAAAATAATACTATTATTATTATTATTACTACAGGTAGTCGTAGTAGAAGTAGTAGTAGGTGATATCAAAAGGTTTCAAGATTAGTTTTGTAACATGTCATTACACGGAAGCACAAGACTGCATGCACTGTCACAGGAAGCACTGACCATTATAAGGCAGTGTTCCAAAAATTACATACCTGTTTATATTGAAAGCTGTGCAATTGGTGCTATTCTAACAACGTGCGTTACCATGTCTGCCACTTCATCATAGACAGCATGTTAGAACGAAGAGTGAATGTATAATTCGGTATTAAACTGGGCAAATCTGTCACAAATATGATTTAGCAAGTTTATGGCAATGCTGCAATAAGTCATTTGAGGTCTTTAAAGTGACATGCATGCTTCAACAGTAGAAGAAGATCAACCTTAGAGAAGGAGACCTTAACTGAGCTCAATCCCCAGAAATGGTGAAAGCATTCAGCAATTTGTGCATAATGATCATGCGAGAACAGTCCACAACATTGCTGCCATTGTAGCTGTGTCATCTAGAACTGTCCAGGTAATCCTCAGGAGTGATTTGAACATGCGCTGCATTGCTGCCAAGTTCGTCCCCAGACAGCATCAAAGTCTGCCAAGAACTCTGTCAGCATGCCATGGATGACCCATCCGTCATGTCAAGGATGAATACCGATGATGAAACGTGGGTCTATGTGTATAACCTTGAGATAACATAAGTTTCCACAATGAAAGAGCCAATTATCTCCATGGCCAAAAAAGGTGAGGCAGGTCTGCAGCTCGACCAAATGCATGCTCATCATCTTTTTTGACATTCGTGGCATTGTGCATCAAGAATTTATCCCCAGGAGCCAGAGCACCTAGAGTGAATTCTACTGCCAGGTTTTAAGGTGTCTGAGGGCAAAAGCAACCGGATCTGTGATGAGCAAATCTCTAAACTTTTTGATCCTCCCTCCTAGTAGTAGTATGCAGTTTGAAGTTCCCCTAAAGCTGATTTTGTACAGAACCCAAAGCTGGCAATTACACTCAACATGTATTTCACAGAAATTAAACACAGATTATGGTAATCATGATTTTTTTTAATGTTATGATTAAAACCTTACCTGAGCATGTGACTCCTGCATCATAACTGTGATCACAGTTATTTTTTCCCCACTGTGCTGAGCTACAGCTCTTTAGTGTGGATTCTGATCCCCTACAGCCCACATTATTCATCCAGATTGGACCTAATCCTTGTCCAAAGTGAGACCTTGGGAGGACATTTACAGGCTCCCCACAGTGTAACTCTCTACACACCACTGCAGCTTCTCTCATATCCCAACCATTATCACACACTGTTCCCCACTGTCCATCATGAAGAATCTCCACTCTCCCAGCACAGTGGGAGACCATTCCACCATTCATCAACCTCACACTGTCTGAGGGAGAAAATGAGAGAGAGGGAGAGAGAGAGAGAGAGAGAGAGAGAGAGAGAGAGAGAGAGATTTTTTGCTATCATAAACATGCACAATCATGCACAAATATGCAAGCACATACAAACATATACTCATTAACAAACACACTCTCAAAGAAATACATACAATTTTTTTTCTTCCCCAAACACAATAAATTCCAAACACATATAAACCGATCAGCCTTAATAATACAACACAAACATTAAGCCAAATATTGTGGAGGTTCTCCTTGTGCAGCCTTGGTGGCTCTGGCCCCTCAGGGCATGGCAGTGCTGTGGTCTGGTGTCTGGCACCACAGTGTTAGCATTGGTTAAGGGTTGTGGTCTCTGTGAATGTAGTCCCAGTGCTTCCCATGGGTGCTTGATTTGATTGGTATCTGGGGAGTTTGGAGGCTGGGTTGGCAGACTTGGGATCTTTTCCTGCAGGGAATTTTTCATGGTAGACTGTGGTTCATTGTGTTCTGGTGCTTTTCTATCATGGCTATCATTAACTTTTTTTAGAAATTCATGCTACATTGACTTTTCTGTTGGATGTTAGTTATTTTTATTCATTTATTTACATTAAATCATGTCAACTCTAGACATTTATTTGGACCTTAACTAACCTGAGGATGATATGTACAGTTTTTTAAAAACATTAAACAATTCATTATTTATAAAGTTACATATGTTCTTAAATTTCCTGATTAATACTCATTCATGCTTTTAAAGTGAGACATTGGTTATGTGTGAATAATGAGTGTGTACTTACCAGCTGCTGTGAGTGTGAGTGTGGATGAGAGAAGAATAAAAGTCAGACAGATTTCCATCTCCCTCCTCACTGTACACGATGTGTTCACCTCCACTCACCCAGAGAGACAGAGAGAAGTGTGTCCCCTCACTCAGCACCCTACAGAGAGAGAGAGAGAGAGAGAGAGAGAGAAAGGGAGGCCAATCACACTCAACATTACCTTATTAGCAAAGAAAAGAAGAAATCATCACACAGCCTCCATAACAAATCAGATGCAGCATTTTTTACTTTCTCCATATATATCAAAATAACATCAGAGCTGATGAACAGGGCTCCACCTACAGTCTTTGAGGTGTGTGACTAATAAACAGAGCTCCGCCTCTCATCTCTGAGGTGTGTGTGCCAATGAACAGAGTGATGAGAGTCGACCACATCACACATCAAACTTTCCTTTTACTGAGAGGAAGCGCTCGGCTGTCATACAGCATTAATGCCTGACAGCTGCACGAAGCAGATACACAAACTGATAAACAACTGCGACACACTGCAATGAAGGTTACTAGGTAACCCTGCATCAGCAAAATATACACACACACACACACACACACACACACTGTACTAAATATGCTAAATATGCGTTCTATATTTAGCTGTGCAAGTGACAAAAGTGTGAACAGTAGGGAGAGATTCATCATGGTGGTGGCGGGTCACTTAAAAACAACTACCCTACATTTCTACTTTTATTGTAGCTTTCTTCTAAACACTTAGGCTCTTACGTGCCTAATTATAATTAATTTAAGATTAAATATTTATAAAACCATGTTATGTAAAAATACTATGTACTGGACCAGAAATCTGACCTAGAATCATTACTACCGTACCTATGTACCATGGGGGATGATATTTTACACCTTTGCACAACCCAAATAAAACAAAGAATGCTTCATTCACCAACAAAAGAAAGTGAGGTCAGAATACTGTCTTCTATAAATAATAATAAAATAGATCTACTGATCAAACTTCACAATGAAAAAATTAACTATGCTGAAGCCTTACATTTGCACACAACTACATAAAAATAGAACAGCTATCTGTCCACACCATCACAAAATTGGTCTGCAGAAAATTGGGCTCATAAAGGAAAATAAAATATGAAAGAAACCATATAAGACATGCAATCCAGAATCACACATTACAGCCTGATTTTCATCCCTGAACACCCAGTCAACAGTCCAGAGGCCATTATTAAAGACCTTGTGAAAAATCTCAAACTTTCATTGGACACTGTAAATCAAATAACCTTTCACTGTGTTTACTGTGTTGGATCTAACACCAACAAAACATCCCAGTCCATCATCACCAAAACAGCTTTATGGAATCAAAAGAAAATTATGAAATGTGTATGAAATATGAAAAACATGTAAGAATAAAATGATCAGATTGTCCCTAAAGAACATGCCAACGGTGCTGATGGAATAACTCTCTGAGATGGCAATGGGGAAAAAACTTGAGAGGAACCAGACTCAACAAGGAACCCATCCTTATTTGGGTTATAACAGATACAGTAGAAGGAATTGATGTCCAGTCATACTGTGGGTTAGCCCACTGGAAGTTCAATATTGATGCCTTTAAGTTAATATGGAGTCATTGGAGTTTGTTATTGAAGGTTCGGTGGAGTGTTAGAAATTCCAGTCCTGAAATATTTTATTTTATTATTTTTTTCCCTGATTTTCTCTAATTTAGTCGTGTACAATTCCTCCCCGTCAGTAGGGGGCTCCCACATTAAGGCTACTACTACCACTGAGCCGGGAGGGCTAAGACTATCACGTCTTCGACGAACCACGTGACGCCAGCCGACTGCAACTTTTCGAACCGCTGCACGCTCCCGAACCGTTGGGGGCGGAGTAACACACTCGGAGGACAGCACTATCTGCTCCTCGGGGCTGGGGAACAATAGGCTGTTTTGCGGTGGGAAGAGGGTGAAAAGAAGGGGAAGAGGGGGAAGAGGGAAAAAGGAGAAAAAAATGAAGAGAAAAAGGAAAAATTGAGAAAAAAAATGAAGTGAAATGAGAGTTAATACCATCTTTGCTGTTTCCCCTAGTTGTAGATGGCTAATCACATTCACAATTATTTTCTCCCAGGATTTAAGTCTTAATGCCGTATTATTGCGTGCTCGGAAGGAAGTGACTTTGAGCTTCTTTGCTCTACTTATTTATTTATTAATTAATTATTATTTTTTTACTGCATCCCCAATCAAGATCAGCTAAATCCTATTGTATAGTTATTGGAAAATGATGGACTTGTAACTCTGCTTCAAAACACGGCCCTGTAACCCAGTATTTTACTATAAGAGCAACACACACACACACACACACACACACAGGTTTATTACGTCTTCATTTATTTGTTGATTAGACAATCCAGAAGATTATGATGATGTCATCACTGAGGAACAGGATGGAGGAGAGACAGAAGGTGAGTGACTTCTTGTTTATTCTGTAATGTACATAAGTGCACAGGCAGCAAAGTCAAAGATTAGATTCTATATGATTAGATTCTATATGGTATATAATAAATATCAACTTTCAGAAGAGTTTTTACAACAAATGTTCTCTCTGTTCTGTCATTGAACAAGTGCATTTATTAAAGAGTTTAGATAAGACCTACTGTAAATATTACCTGTGATATATAATATGAACATCAGCTTACTGTTTTTATAACAAATCTCTGTTCTGTCATTTAACAAGTGCAGCCAGATTTATTACACACTTTAGATAAGACCTGGATATTTATGGCTCTTTTACTTAGACTTACTTAGTCTAGACTTAGACTTTTTATTCACATTGTACAGTTGCCTAAACAACAAGATTGGAAAGCTAGGTCACAAAGGTGCAGGAAAGGGGAGGGGAGAGGGAATAAATAAGACCATTGAATACACATGGGTGTGGGGGGATGTATACAAAAACAGTCATAAACACAATAAAGAATCATTAAAAACAAATAAGAAAAATTGCACATCTACCAACATATTGCACATGATTAATGGCATCAATAAAATACCGGCGTGCTAACTCACTCACATCCACTCATACCTACACACTCTCACACCCACACACACACACACTCACTCACGCTCAAGATCACCATCATTCGTGGGAAAAGATTGAAAGAGTGGTGTCAGTGACCTGATGCATTAAGAGATCTAACAGCCAACGGATAGAAACTATTCTTTAGTCTGTTGGTTTTGCACCTGATGGATCTGAATCTTTTTCCAGAGGGCAAGATGTTGAATAAGTGATGGTTAGGATGGAGGTGGTCTTTTATAATCGCCCTAGCTCTAGAGAGACATCTAGAGCTGGCAATGGAGTCCAGGGAAGGAAGTGAACAGCCAATCACCTTCTCTGCTGTTCTAATGACCCTCTGGAGTCTCTTCTTATCGGCTACCTTACACCCAGCATACCACTCAGGGATAGCGTGTACCAGCATACTCTCAATTGTGGCTCGATAGAAGGACACCAGCAGTTCAGTCTGCAACCTATTCCATCTCAGGACCCTTAGGAAATGGAGACGCTGTTGGGCTTTCTTCATTAGGGTGGTTGTATTTGTAGTCCAAGACAAGTCCTCGACAAGTCCCTTTTTTTTAAAAAGAGGAAAACTCAGTCTTTTCTTTCTAAGAAGTTCGTTGATTCTTTCTCTTATTTACTTTTTGTTGCGGGCTGTGGGGTGGAATGTCCGAGCAACAACATCGGAAATTGCTTGACACAGACTGGAGGGCAGTGCGTTTTTCCCCCTGGAACCATCATAGTTCACCGAACCTGCCCAGTTCTGGTAAACGTTGAGCGGAATCAACCTTTTAAACAAAGTAACAGCAAACCGATCTGCCCTTGGTCTGCCATCTGATTCTGCTGAATCCAGATATATTTGTTTCTCGTCCTCGATGGTCACGTGATTTAAAGTCACATCGGGTATGATCACTCCATGTATGAGAGACCGGCGAACAGGATGGTGAGAATGCGAAGCGTTTCTCGGTGTTTCAGGCAACCTCAAACAGAATGATGAAACTTCTGAATGTTCTTGTAAGGCGTTGGGCAGAGAAGACACTGAATGTTCCAGAACTGGTGAACTGGGAAAGTCGAGGACTGAACCAGTTGCCAGTTGATGGTTTGCAGCTGATGCAACATTTTCCGTATCAATCTGCAACCTGATACGGTCAGTTAGGTGTGTTGAGGCGGCTGGTGGAAAGCCAAAATCGACGTCATCCAACCGTCCGATGGTTGACGTAGAATGGTCTCCATCAGTGTCGTGAACATCAACCGGACTGTCTGTGGACGTAGACTGATCTACTGTTGGCGGATGTGACGATATCTTCTCCTTCAGACGTGCCTCCAACCAACCAACCCTGGCCTCTAAACTCAGGAGCCTACGTGTCATAGCCGATGACTGCGCTTTTGATCTGCTGGTTACAGCGGGGAGCCGATGAATCAGTGTAGCCTGTAAAAGCCAACATAAAAAGCATTTAATACCTTTAGCACACCACTGACATGTACAGATTGTTTAATGGTGTTGCAAGAAAAATACATACTGTTTTCTTTTTTACGAGCTGGGTGTTCACAGGTTTTTTGGTGCTTTGAGGCAACTTGTTCTCTTTTCCAGACTGCTGTACAGACAGTAAAGAGTTAGGATACAAGTACAACAAAATCGGAATGTCAAATAAAGTCAGTAGAAAAATCGGTAACTGAATAACTACTATATCTTATTAAAAGGCTTTCTTACCCTTTATTTTTTGCCCGCACATACGGCAACATTCTTCGTAGAATAAAATGACTTTGCCTCCATGTCGGTTGCTACTAGGAACTGCAAATGCCTACAGTGGTTTCGTTCATTTTCTTTTATAGCTTAGGACCCTCCCTCCGTCCCTCCCCCCCAAAAAAATTGTGTGAATGTCTGCACCGATCACTAACCATTAAAATGTTGGATTTGAATTAAAATGCCACAAATCTATACCCATGACCAAATTACAACATAAAGACCAGAACACGAGGATGTGTTTATGCAGTAATTTGGTTTACCCCACTGCATCCAAAAAGCTATCCAAATAGCTTTAAATGGTACTTCATCATACACTGTAAAAATATGATTGTAAGGCTTTGTAAATTCAATAAAAAAGTGTATTTTTTACAAATAATAATTTTGTTAAAGTGAAAACTTCAGAGTATTAAGTAAAATCTATATATATACTTAATTTAGACTTGCAAACATTAAACATTCAACAGTTAAGTAAATGTTACTTATGGTTCTTTGACAAATCTAAATGAATTATTAGAGTACTTATATACCTCTAGAAAACCAAGAAGAATTTAAGCTGACTCTAGGTAATCTGCGCATGCGCAAAAAAGAAGCTCACCCGCGAGGATCACCTTCTCAAAATTGCATCTCCATTTTCTTCGACAGGTAAGTAATAGTTGAAAATGCATAATATCTTGGAGTGTATTTGGTAATTGTGTAATTGAGTTGTCATCACTTAATTCTGTATATTTTCTGCACATTTGGAAACTCGAGTTGGTGATCTTTGGTCTCCGCCATCCGACTTGAATGCAATACGTTAAGGAAAACTACATTTAATGATTTTTTAAATGAGAATGTCGTGCCCTCACAACTATTCGCCCCATATCCCGATGCAATGCAGACAGACTGAACCAATGACTCAGTTGATATATATATATATATATATATATATATATATATATATATATATATATATATATATATATTGAATGCCCCCATGTTAACCTTATCAAAATCCTTTTCTTCAAAATATAGTGTAAAACAACAGATTTGTTTGTTTCATCATTAGATGAGTGAAAGCATTTTGAATGTATTTGTGAGTGGTCTTTTGCAGATTACTAATCACTACTTTTTTATGTTTTCTATATTGCAGAATATATTTCTTATGTGGATCCTATCAGCTGTATTATCTTTGCTACAGAGCACTTGGCCATGGACGTGCTGAATTTACTTGAAAGACAGATTTATTTGTAAAAGCAGGCTGTTAATATTTGGTCTAATACTTGCTCTAGTTAAGATTCTGTCCAGTTTTTGTATAGATATGTAAGTTAAGATGTCTTGAATAAGCAAAAGTTTTATAATCAAAAATGTCATTGCACTTTACTGCTGCTTGAGCTGTTTAAATATTAAGCACTGATCTTGTTTATGTATGGGCATGTTAATTCCTTTAAATAAAGATCTTAATAAATGTGCAGAGTTATTTATTGTCACAGTACTATTTTGTCATATTGTAACAGTGATTCATTTTATTTATTTAAAATAATTAACATTGACTGAATAAAACGTGTAAATTTACGTAAAATAGAAAATAGTTTTACTTAATTATATCAATGAATTACATCAGATCAGTAAGTAAATACTACTTAACATGATTTAAAGAGGCCATGTGATATGTAATTATTTACTTTGTTAGTTTTACTCACCTTCCTTAAGTAAATTTTACTCATTTTCACAAGTGTAAAATTTACTTGAAAATTACTACTTTTTTTCAGTGTAGTGCAAGTACCATATCAATTTATAAACTCTTGCTATGGTACTTTCACTACGCTGAAGTACCATTTAACTAGAATTACTGACTTTTTTATTTTCAAGTCCCGAGGTGTTATTCACCCCTGATTTTCACAGTTCTTCAGCTTGATTCTCCTCCTGCTTTTGTTGTGCAAACCACCCTTTACCTGTGAGGTCTGGCACAATTGCATTAGTTTACTCAGAGTAGCTCAGATCCAAGGCAGGCCAAACCTCGGTGTGGGACAGGTAATGGGTGTGTTTTGTGTTTTGTGTTTGCACAACAAAAGCAGAAGAACAATGGAGCGGCAGGGGTGCATGTCGGGTCCAGGGAATTTACGCAAATTTGCGCAGGGGTAGTAAATCTAGTGTTAAACTTATTTATATTCATTTATCTTTCATTTGCTTACTCACAGAGAGATTATGTTTGATTTCAGATGCAGATTGACCTGTATATCAGCTTGATGACTAGCGAATGCTTTAGTAAAGGGCTCTAAAACCGCGGCAACATGACTGAGCGAGTTGACGCCCATGCACCGATCACTAACCATTAAAATGTTGGATTTGAATATATGGCTTTTAAATGAATTAAAATCCAACATTTTAACACATTAAGGATTTCGTGTTTTATTAAATTCTTAAATCCTCGTGTTGAGGTGGTTATGCAGTAATTTTGTCACGTTCACCCATGGGGTAACACTATGATTATTCATTATTTATTATTATTCTTACTTACTTTGAGAGATTCTGACAGATTTAGCTAATGTTCAATAATTTTCAAATGCAGATTGACCTGTATATCAACTTGATAACTAGCGAATGCAATAAAATGCCACAAATTAAAGCATAAACACCATATATATATTTTTTCTCTCTTGCTATTGTACCTTTCCTACCATTTTAAATTGTTTAAGTGGTGCAGAGGTGTATAAAAACCGAAAAGAGAAACACAAAAAATGGACAGCTATTTATTTAATTATAATTTTAAGTATTTATCAACAACATTAGTAAATACTATAGTACTGCAGAGTAGAATAACATTATGATGAATAGAGGAATCTAGATTATCCACAACCCATTATCATTTTTCACGTCACCATGACATTCGTAGCCTGGATAAATACAGCCCATCCACACGTACAGTAGAGGCATTTCAAAATGACCAAGATTTTATAAAGAACGAATATCACGACTTTAGTCTGCATCACAATGAACTGAAGCTCTGGACGTATTCTTTCCTTGTTTTAATCTGTAATATTTAAGTGAAATATATTTAGCGTATATGTCTAAATATTCCTTTTTGTTTATGGACAGGTGTATTACGAAGTGAAGACCTGTGTTCAGTTGCTCCCTGCACGGTGTATCTGCACGGAGAGTTTGTGTGTGTGCTTGTGCGCGTCTGATAGTGTTAACTAACTACCTGATTCGTGAATATGTCAACATATCTTCGTTAAAACGTAAAAATGTGTCGACATTGAGCGCCATCAAAAGACATGAATGAACAAAAAAATCCTTTCTTTGTAAATGTTCTTATATGCACTTGAAGTGCTTCTGGCTTTTTATAATAATAATCATGTTTTTTTTTGCTCTTTGTGTCCAGCATTGAATAATTATTTCATCCATTATTTGACCGTAGTTGGAAATAATAGATGGAATGTGACTGTTAATTTATGACTGAAAGAAAGCTGTTCATCGCCGTGCGTTAACCCCAATTTGTGAATAAACTTTCACTTTACAAAAAGGCAGCGTTTTGATCAAAAGGCTGATAAACCCGTGCGATTTATCGATAAAAATCCCAGAAAGTCATCGCGTCTCGCAATAATGCAGATAAAACATAATACACATGACCATAAATAAAAAGGAATATTTAAGCATATACACAAAATACATTTCACTTATTATTTCACAATATTACAGATTAACACAAGGAAAGAAGACGTGCTGAGCTCCAGTACAATGTGCTGGCGAAATAGATTTTAGGCAGAGACGTCTGCTCGGTCTTGTTTATTCTTTTTAAACCCCTCAATTCTGCCAATTCCCCCATCAGTGAAACCGGTTTGATACTTTCACACCTATCATGAATGAAAGGTGAGAAGAGGGATTACAGTAACTGGGAGTTCTGTGGCTGTTCACCTCGGAGCGCAATGTCACGTTCTATTCAGTGAATAGAATAAAACAAAAACAAAATCATGTTTGCTTCAGCATTGGAAACAAAATTGTTTTAGGCTAACTTTAGTAAACATTATACACTTTCGTATTCTTTGTTGGACTTCGTCTTTTTGCACACGCGTGTGCATCTTTAAATTTGAACAGAAAATAATAATGGGCTGGTAGGCACGTTCTTTTTTCATGTAACTTAAACGGCTGAATGAAGTTAAATATACACAATAAATTAATAATGGCATTTGCTTTACATTTGAGCACTCATGTGTAAATAGCTTTCTCATTGTATATACTACCATATCATATATGTGTGTCTAATACTGTTTTATTCATATTTGACATTACATGCAGTTTGTAATTTACTTGCAATTGTACTTTTGAAATATAACCTACGTATCTACAGTATAAGCATATTTAACTACTTCAGCGGTGAATGAAAAATTTGGTCTGGCTTTTAGATAAAGTTCTTATTTGATATAATTTTATTATTAAATTAATTATCTTATTATAAATCCAATTCTTATTCTCAATATTCTTGTCGAATATAGTCCTTCAGAGCAAGCACGGTGTCAGAAGATTCTGCTGAATCTCTTCTCATCTTTCATTCACGATAGGTGTGAATTTATCAAACTGGGTCGCTGTTGGCAAATACTGTAGGGGGTTTTAGATGAATTAACAGGACAGAGCGGACGTCTCTGCTAAATTTTATTTCCCCAGCAAATTAAATCAGACTTCATAGTTGGAGTTGATACTTTGAGTGTAATTCACGAATTTACTGATTATTTTCAAATGCAGATTGACCTGTATATCAATTTGATAATTAGCGAATGCTTTAGTAAAGGGCTCTAAAACAGTGGCTATATGAATGACAATGGAATATCACAGAATATGCGAGTGGAAGCCCATGCACCGATCACAAACCATTAAAAAGTTGGATTTGATTTAAAATGCCACACACATATTCGTGTTTAATTAAATTCTAAAATCCTCGTGTTCCAGTGTTAATGCAGTAATTTGGTCATGTTCACCCATGGGCTGACACTATGATGATTCATTATTTATTATTCTGCTTACTTATTCGGAGAGATTCTATTTGATGCAGATTGACCTGTATATCAACTTGATAACTAGCGAATGCTATTAAATGCCGCATATGTTTAACCCATGGGTGAACAAGACCAAATTACAGCATACAGTATATATATACTGCTACTGTATGGTACCTTTACTAACATTTAAAACTATTTATTATAATAAGTGATGCAGAGGTGTATAATAAACCGAAAAGATAAACACAAAAAAGATGGACAGCTATTTATTTAATTATCATTTTAAATATTTATCAACAACATCCATCCATCAATGCAGTATTGATATCGATAAATCGCATGCGTTTATCACCTTTTGATCAAAACGCTGCCTTTTGTAAAGTGAAAGTGCGAGCCGCGGGTTTGAAATGAATTGTAGATTACTTTTAAAGCACAATCTCATTTCATTATTATTAACATAATTTATGAATTACACTGGAACGGGCGATAGAGATCTGATTAGTCTACGTATACTAGTAAATAGGCTCAACATCCCGGAGTCCAAGCCTCATTTAAAGAAAAAAAAAATTAACAAATATTGTAAGTAAACAACAGTAGCACAAGTTAAAAAAAAATATTTAGACTCTAAATAGATGCCGAATTATTTTCTAAGGTGTGCCAGCTGGCACTATTCTTATATTGCTCTTTGTCAGGGTACTGTAAATCGGTCAGTGACAACCCCGTAAAATTCCATGTACTGTAAATAGGTACAGTACTGTCCATCTGTATGAATTAACCGAGATGCCCACCCCCGTGAAAATGGCGAATTCAGGGAAAAGCTCCTCCGCGAGAGGTTTTGTCCGGACCACTGAGCTTCTACGGATTCTAAAATTGACATTGTTACTGTTTTTTAATACCTGCAGTGGAAGAGTCTGAGAATGTATTTACCATAAGCTTTGTTGTATTGTTTTTAATCACTATACACAACCTATGATTTCACCTATGCTATTTTACAAATGGAATATTTTTTATGTTACACTCTAAAACTGCTGGGTTAAATGTTAAAGTGCTGGGTTATTCTATCTATTTATTATTATTTAGTAGATTGCCTGTTAGAAATACCCCACATGAAATTAATCTGCTGTTTTAACTACTGCAGAGATAGTTAGTTAATCAGCGGTAGTTTTCACTACTACTACTAATGATAATAATACTGTATGGAGAAAGCGCAGTCAAAGAAGTATCATCATTGCAGGAGAGAAGAAAATGAAGAATAAATACATATCAGTATTTAAAGTTTGAGCTTGACACGTTTATGAGCTCTGTCGCTTCCTGTCAATGGGCACCTAAGAGAGAGAACACATTTTTGGCTTCAGTAGACACACAATACTTCAGATTGAAACACGACTGCCCCCTACAGGCAATGAACGGCATTTTCACAGCTTCCCGCGAGCTGCCGCGAAAGCGCACGAGATCCCTTTTCAAGAAACGTGCGTTCTTCATGGCGGGATCTGTATATCCAACATGTTTGCCTGCCTGATTGATTAGGTTCTACGGCATCCTTTTCTTAAGGTATGTGCATAAACTAATGTTACTGTTAGTTTAAATGTCAAGGATGGTGGTGTATTATGATGTTTCATATTATCACTTTGCATATTAATAATAAGTAAAAGTACATTTTATTTAAATCTATTTAAAAAGGTGACATGTTGGCTCAATCTTTTGCTCACCTGTCCTGCAGGGGGCACAAACTTTTTATTTATTTATTTTTTAAATTACCTATCATCACCTTTCACCGTGTGTGATATGTAATGTGTTCATATGATTATGATTGTAAACTGAACACCACTGTTATGCAGCATTTCCCAGCAGACAGTAGATGTGACAGAATGTTCTTACAGACAAAAAGTCCACTCTTAGTTTGGCGTGTGGAGTAATCACAGGGCTTTTAGATGTGTTGTGTTGTTTTCAATATTGTTTTTGCACGGCCATGTTCAGGCTTTGAAATAAACAGTTTCACACTTTGTCACACGCTGGTAACTTTATTGTGTTGTGCAGTAAAATAATCCCAACGTCCCGATGCGAGGACATCATATAAAATATATATATTTCCTGGTCAGGTCCGACTAATCCCAAACACCTAATACAAATTAAAAACATGTCAAATTAAAGTTCGGATCTCACATATTCTCAAGTTGAAGCTGAGCTCGAGCTGGTTAAGAAGTCACTCTGTGTGTCCTGAATCACACAAACAGCTAACATTACTGTCCGAGCGCTTTTAAATCACATCTACAACTCGGTCAGCTGAAAGATGGACACACAGGACATTTATTCTAATCACTGCAACTTGCCTAGTCATGACACCACGTGATCACTGTGTGACACAATGCTAAGAAATGCTGACTGAAACGAGTTATAACTTCAGCTTGTACAAAAGATGTGTAACTAATTCCACAAATCCACTCAGATGATGAAACATATTGACCTTAAGCAGCTTTTAAACACTTTCAGTGGTGAAGCGGCTGCGTTACTCAGCAATGACCCGCAGCTTGAGCTTCGTTAAGACTCCAACAGCGTCTGTCTCTCCGTCACGGAGTTCACTGTCACCCGATATTAGGGTCCCGCCCCCTTTTACACCATTAGATGGATTGATGTCACTCATCTTCATTTCATCCAATCGGAGCGTTTAAGAAACAAAACAAAGCGGCTACAAGAGATGTGGGTTAGGTTGCATCGGGCACATGTTAACTCTGTACATCTCAAACTAACTTTGTGTCAAACAGTCTGGGTAATCTACAGTCGTGGCCAAACGTTTTGAGAATTATATAAATATTGGAAATTGGAAAAGTTGCTGCTTAAGGTTTTATGATATCAATTTGCATATACTCCAGAATGTTATGAACAGTGATCAGATGAATTGCATAGTCCTTCTTTGCCATGAAAATTAACTTTATGTCCAAGAAAGTCCAGCAAGCGCCAGGATCGTCTCCTAAAGAGGATTCAGCTGCGGGATCGGAGTGCCACCGGTGCAGAGCTGCTCAGGAATGGCAGCAGGCAGGTGTGAACACATCTGCACACACAGTGAGGTGAAGACTTTTGGAAGATGGCCTGGTGTCAAGAAGGGCAGCAAAGAAGGCACTTCTCTCCAAAAAAAGACATCAGGGACAGATTGATCTTCTGCAAAAAGTATGGCGAATGGACTGCTGAGGACTGGGGCAAAGTCATATTCTCGGATGAAGCCTCTTTCCGATTGTTTGGGGCATCTGGAAAAAGGCTTGTCCGGAGAAGAAAAGGTGAGCGCCACCATCAGTCCTGTGTCATGCCAACAGTAAAGCATCCTGAGACCATTCATGTGTGGCGTTGCTTCTCATCCAAGGGAGTGGGCTCACTCACAATTTTTCCCAAAAACACAGCCATGAATAAAGAATGGTACCAAAACACCTTCCAACAGCAACTTCTTCCAACAATCCAACAACAGTTTGGTGAAGAACAATGCATTTTCCATCACGATGGAGCACCGTACCATAAGGCAAAAGTGATGACTAAGTGGCTCGGGGACCAAAACGTTGAAATTTTGGGTCCATGGCCTGGAAACTCCCCAGATCTTAATCCCATTGAGAACTTGTGGTCAATCCTCAAGAGGCGGGTGGACAAACAACAACCCACTAATTCTGACAAACTCCAAGAAGTGATTATGAAAGAATGGGTTGCTATCAGTTAGGATTTGGCCCAGAAGTTGATTGAGAGCAGCCCAGTCGAATTGCAGAGGTCCTGAAAAAGAAGGGCCAACACTGCAAATACTGACTCTTTGCATTAATGTCATGTAATTGTTGATAAAAGCCTTTGAAACGTATGAAGTGCTTGTAATTATATTTCAGTACATCACAGAAACAACTGAAACAAAGATCTAAAAGTAGTTTAGCATCAAACTTTGTGAAAACTAATATTTGTGTCATTCTCAAAACTTTTGGCCACGACTGTACAGTATAAGCATATTTAACCACTTCAGCGGTGAATGAGAAATTTGGTCTGGCTTTTAGATAAAGACCTTATTTGATATAATTGTATTATTTAATTAATTATCTTATTTGAAATACAATTCTTATTCTCAATATTCTTGTCGAATATAGTCCTTCAGAGCAAGCACGGTGTCAGAAGATTCTGCTGAATCTCTTCTCACCTTTCATTCAAGATATGTGTAAATTTATCCAACTGGGTTCGCTGTTGGCAATACTGTAAGGGGATTTAGATGAATTAACAAGACAGTGCGGACGTCTCTGCCTAAATTTTATTTCCCCAGGAAATGAAATCACACTTCATGGTTGGAGTTGATACTTTGAGTGTAATTCACGATTGACCTGTATATCAACTTGATAACTAGCGAATGCTTTAGTAAAGAGCTCTAAAACAGTGGCAATATGAATGACAATGGAATATTACAGAACGTGCGAGTTGACGCCCATGCCAATTAAAATGCCACAAAAAATGTCAGGTGTGTGATGTTCACTCGTGTCTTCAGTTAAACAGGAACTGCTTTTTAAGAGAGACACAGAGACGTCTGTACAAAAGTCTTTACAATAAACGTTATTATTGTGTTTTGAGGCCTCGTTTTAAATATTTTTGAATTTATCAATTGTTATCAATTTGTACATACATGCTGCTCACATATTTCTGTAGCCCAGTTTGTGCTGAATTCAGTGTAATCAGACTTTAGACATTTATATGTTTATAAGTAACTGAAAAATACACAAAAATCAGGACATGTTAGAACTTCTTTAGGGCTCCAAAACCCCCTACAGACCCCTGAGGGATTTATTAATCTGCCCTCTCTAACTTTGTCCCCAAACCGTCCTACCTGCACTATCCCTCTAATATACTCAGTCCTGATCCTGTCCATTCCTGTCCCACCCAAAGCAAATGTCAGCATCTTCGATAATGAGTTAGCGAGTGTTAAATGTAAATCTTATCTCATGTGTTTCAGATGAAGCCACTCACCCGACTAACAGGCAGGAGGACTGGGATTACATCATCGTCTTCTGTCACCAGATCAACAAGGAACTGGAAGGGGGAGTATCACGGGATCGAAACAGGAAACAGGAAGTGTGACATCATCTAGTTCAGCACCGTACAAAACCCTCATCTCTGTTATTCTTTAGTTTGAGTTTTAATATTCTTCTTCTTAAATCTGTGTGTGTGTGTGTGTGTGTGTGTGTGTGGTCCACAGATCGCCGTACAGCTTCTTGTTCACAAAATGCACTCACCTCAGGAATAGGAGAGTCTCTCCAGGCGTTAGCTGTAAGTGATCTCACACACACACACACACAGGAACCAAAGGCCGGTCCAATCACACAGAAAACGCAGCACAAATTACTGAAAGAAGTGGATAGAAAGTCACCAGAACACCCTGTTCACCACAGACCACCACAATTCACTGACTCCGCCTCCAAACCGCCCAGATCCAGATCCCATCTACAGATGCGCAGTGGATTGGCGCCCTGTCCTGGTTGTACCCCGCCTTGTGCCCTAATTCTCCTGGGACGGGCTCCAGGCCCCCCGCGACCCTGTACACACACCCCTCCACATCCATAAGAGAAAGAATCTGCTAACACTGACTCTTTAATTCCTCTGACGTGTAGAGAAGAGTTTCCTCTTGTCCTGTCAGTCCCCTGTCCCTGTCTCCTGTGACGGGCAGCTGCTGGATCTCACGGTGAGACAAAAACACAACTCAGGATTCTGGAGGCTTCAGTTACCATCATTTACAGAAGTACAGCAAAAGGAGGAGATCGAATTCTTACCTGCTGGTTTGATCACAAACTCTTACAGATTCTTATAGAGACAATCAGAAGACTGTATCAGCTGGACTGAAAATCCCAAACCCCTAGACTTTTATTTTGTAGTAGTTTGACTTGTACAATATTCAGTACGGTGCAGTTGTTCTATAAATGCAGCAGATTGTTGTGGAATTTAAAAGAGGTGTGTTTAAATGTTAAATAGTGGTTTAGTATCTTTAATATCATCATCATCATAAAACCCTCAGGAGTCAGCGGAGCCGTCGGAGGGTCCACTTGAATTTTTTCTGCTAATCATGAAAAGAATTTAAAATGCTCTGTCATTTCTGATCCGACACATAAGTGTATTACATCATTTGAATCTGTAAAGGGTCTGGTTTTATTGATGAACACTCAGAATATCCACAAAACATTGTGTTTTTGTAAAATAAAGAAAATAAACAGGGTGCGCTTTCAGCCGTCTCAGTCTCCCTGAAAAAAAAAAAATTAAACACGTCATTAAACTGAACTGAATCTCTGTGAATACTGCACACACAGACATGTGAAATATATCTATAGGAAGCTTAAAGGGTCTACTGTTAAATGATGCACGTTACATTCTCAACAAACATTCTCAGTTTATGTAATCAGTGTGAAACCAACGAGAGGCACAGAATTTCTCTCACACTTTATTATCCGATAATGGCCTGAGGCAGGCCACGCCCACACGCTATTCACACGGAGAACAGTCCGGGTAATCTACAGGCGAGGCCACGCCCACACGCTATTCACACGGAGAACAGTCCGGGTAATCTACAGGCGAGGCCACGCCCACACGCTATTCACACGGAGAACAGTCCGGGTAATCTACAGGCGAGGCCACGCCCACACGCTATTCACACGGAGAACAGTCCGGGTAATCTACAGGCGAGGCCACGCCCCCCGGACACCGGCTTGAACACACGGAGTTTCCACACAGATTCAGTGAGTTTACTGCGCGTTTGGAAGATGGCACGCGCTACACAGCCGAGGAAGCTCTTCAGAATGTTCTGGACAGTGGGAGGAGTTTACCTTTTCCTCAGAAGAAGATTTTACGACTCCGACGACGAACGGGAGCATTTTGAAGAGAGAATAGATCCAGCAGAGGATTTTCACACAAGCTGTTATGACAATGGGTAAGTTATTAAGTCTTATTCTTATTCTGACACTGCTGCTATCTGTAATGTTATTTAGCACAAGCATGTTAGCTACAGCTGGCTAAAATAATGCCTTATGCAGCTAAGAGATGTTTATGAATATTGTCTGTGGTGTAAATCTTCACAATAGCTTTAGTTTAGCAGATATTTACAATATCTGTTCAGGTGTAAATGAGTTAAATGTGCATGGCATCATGCTAATGTCTCAGGTGTAAATGTTTGAGATGCACTACATGGTCTGTGGCCCATCAACAGATATTTGTCCAGCCTATTGCCCATCAACACATACAGAGGGGCACAAAAGTGTAGACACACTGACAGTTGTTATCTATGTTCTTTTTAAAACTTGATTGAATTATGTCAGCAGTGAATAGT
Organism: Clarias fuscus; assembly: GCA_030347435.1. Classification (NCBI taxonomy): domain Eukaryota; kingdom Metazoa; phylum Chordata; class Actinopteri; order Siluriformes; family Clariidae; genus Clarias; species Clarias fuscus. The sequence goes on from CM059224.1 coordinate 27,548,094, forward strand.
GTTATGTTTCCTCTAAAGATATCAGTATTGTTCACCCTATTGTTGATGCTGTCATGTGACCATCAGAGGAGAGGTGTACATTATTCATGTTGAAGTGTTTATACAGTTTTAGGGCCTCTTTGTATATATTGTGTCCATACCTATTAATTGCACATCCGTTTACTTGGAATAATACAGGCTAACGATTTTTATTCATTTCTTTTATAGGTTTATTTTATTGTGTTCTCAGCATGCTCATAGGTTTTTGTTTTGTTTTCTTTGTTTTGTAAACACTATAGTTGTGAGAGTGAAAATGATCAGCCACATGTCCCCAAAAAAGCAAAGATAAACAAGCAGGCCAGATGCAGACAAAGTCATGGAAAACGCAGACTGATGACGACACGGTTCCACAGACTCTGTGGGCGTTTTCACACTGGTAACGATCTGTTCCGTTCTGTACCCGAGCACGATTTCTCCCCCTCCCCAATCCCCCCGCAGGTCTGCGTTCACACTGTAATAGCGATTGTGATCCCGGGGACACTTGCGTATTTACACACCGGAAACAGTAGGTGGCGGTAGAGAGGTAGTTGGTTTGTTTTTTGCCGGAAAAAAACTAAGAAAGAAGAAGTAACGCTACTCGGGTCATGAACTGTGAGACACCTGTTAATGCTCCGTGTGAACGTTTTGATTTTTATGACAAAAACAACGACACTGTAAACAACATGCCTACTGACACATCTGTCGCGCGACTCAGAGGGTGAAATGAGCGCGCGCTGCACGGACACAGCACGAGGCACTGAGGAATGACTTTACATCTCTACTCTGTAAGGTGAGGAATCAGGTGTGTCCACATTCTCTACTGATTTACAGTCAAATAAAAATAAAGTGCTCATTAAACATTACTTTTAGTCATAGCACATTTAAAATTTTTACTTTATCATAAAAATAGTGCTTATGTACACTGTAAATTAATTGCAGATGTAAACAATGAATAAATGCTACAAATAAATATAATGCCTGCTAGAATAAAGTTCAACAAATAGCATAGATACATATAATAAATGATAAATATCTAATCATGCATTTTTCTGTTCTCCTCAGGATCATCTGGGTTTAGAGAGGGGTGGTGTGTGATGGCAGGATGTCCCTGTGACCAGGAGAGACCAGGAATGGCCACTAAATTCTCCTATTAAGAAGACAACAGTCCTACAAGAGAGATGCTTGTGCTCTTTTTTTCTTACCTTGCTATGTGTAGATTTTCAAACTTAGCCGAGATGCTGAAACTATTGAATTTAAAACCTCACCAGGCATCAATGTTTAGTGTTTAACATGTTTTGTGTGCCGTGTGTTTATATTGTGTTTTTGTAAATGTAAAAATAAATGTATACTGTAAAATCCAAGATGAGTGTCGGGGGATTTGGAATAGAGACAAAGTACTGGATAGAGTGCAAAATGTTTTATTAAACATTATTAAATAAAATATAATTAAAGTAAATTTTGTAACAAAAGTAGCTGTCAAATAGGACAAAAAATGTAAACATTAAAATGTAGCATATTTTATATTTACTTGTACTTAAAGAGGGTGTGTGTTAATGAAATTAAAACAACAGTTGGTCCATCGTCTGCATCAACGTCCTATTCGTCTATTTCGTCTGTCTAAATTTCTAGCAAATGCTATACTTCAGCATCACTTCACAGAGATTCTTCAGTAGCCACGTTTGTTTGTGTGCAGAATCGAATTGGAATTACGTCACTTCCTCTTTTGAGCACGAGCGCGTACTTATGTCCCGCCTTCCGTTCTCAGGAAGGTGTGAATCGTTCCCGAAACCACCTCTGCAATCGGTCCAGGGATTCGTTCCCGAGCGCGGAACGATTCGGAACGATTACATTCTCACAGACAAAAATCAACTGGTCCCGGGGCCAAGTGTACTCGGAAACGGATCCGGGACCGCAGTGTGAAAACGCCCTGTGATTCCTCCCCGCACGGGACCCTGGACCTCACCTGCCGTCCTCACATTCTCCCATGAGTCTCTTCAAACTGTTTTTTTTTCAGAGAATGCTGTGTCAACTCTGTCTTGCCAAGGCAACTGCGAAGTGACACAAATATACAGTGTGTACGGAAAGTATTCAGACCCCCTTAAATTCTTATATAGACAGATTTAATTAAAAATGTAATTATTTTTTTTTATTTCCTAATCAAGTCCAGTCAGTATAATCAAACACAGCTGGACTCAAATGAAGGTGTAGAACCATCTCAAGGATGATCAGAAGAAATGGACAGCACCTGAATTAAATATGAGTGTCAAAGCAAAGGGTCTGAATACTTAGGACCATGTGATATTTTAGTTTTTCTTCTTTAATAAATCTGCAAAAAAGTCAACAATTCAATTTTCTGTCAATATGGGGTGCTGTGTGTACATTAATGAGGAAAACAAATGAACTTAAATTATTTTAGCAAATGGCAGCAAGATAACAAAGAGTGGAAAATGTAAGGGGGTCTGAATACTTTCCTCTGTAAATGGACAGACGTCGGCATCACTGAGATGTACTGCTACACTGGAATCGTATGTACAAGGTACATGGACTAGAAAGACATTTCCATGTCCTGCACCTGTGACTGCGTACAACCAGCACATGGGGGGTGTTGACCTGTCTGATCAGCTGTTACAGTACTACACCACACAGCACAAAACAATGAAGTGGTACAGGAAGATTGTTCTACACTTCTTCGACATTGCTGCCACCAGTGCTTTCATTGTGCATAAAGAACTATATGGTAACCTGTAACCTTAAAGAGTTTATAGAACAACTTATCAAAGAGCTTTGTGGCGTCTCACAGGAAGTAGCACCAAAACGGACAAGTACTGACCATGTACCAGTTCCAGTAGCTGTGCTGACCTCTGACACCAGAGATGCTGCTGGTCGCAGGTTGTGTGTGCATGGCAAGTGGTAAAAACACCTTGGAGATGCCAGGCATGCAGTGTTCCCCTGTGTCTTCAGTTGAACAGGAACTGCTTTCAAGAGTGGCACAGCGGTGTGTGACTGTAGACACCATACACCCATTTTATACTGCACTGTTCCTGTTTGCACCATTTTGCTTTGAATGTCTATTTTTTCAGTTTATTTTTCTCTGTTCCCGTTGCAGTTTTACCCTGAATGTATGTTTTTGTAGGGGTTTTTGTATCAGCTTTTGTTTGCATCATTTTACCCTGAATATCGGTTTTTACACATTTTATTTATCTTGAACTGTTCCTGAGATTCTTGCAAGTGAATCTTGATTTATTCTAAATAAACTATAATCAAAGAAATATGTTTTTTGTCCTCAAATACTTTTCTTGTAGCACTTCCCTGTGTCTCATACCTGACTGAAAGCGGTAATTATGCAGATCATTATTTGAGTCTTTGTCTTCTCTGGTGTGAATTACAGCATTATTCATGATCATTCACGCCTCCTCACATAAGGCCTTTCTAAACAAAGTGTGTCTTAGAAAATGTAAATGAATATATTGTTTTCTGTGAATGAGTGATCAAGATGATTATCACATCATTTTGAAATAGAAACTCTAGACTACAAGATCAGGTAACAAAAGTCTTGTAAATAAATGTTATGAATGTGTTTTGTCAACTTTCTTCACTGATATTTTTTTGTTGTTTTCAAAAATCAGGCATAACTTATTTTCTCCAAAATTCAAACTTGTATATAAACACTGCTCACATATTACTGTAGCCCAGAAAAATACACAAATGTCAGGACATGTCAGAAATTCTTCAGGGCCCCAAAACCCCCTACAGACCCCTAAGGGTTTAACGTTAGTGTGACACCATCAGTATGTGCTATGATTAAGTGATGTAATGATCAATAATCTTTTATAGTGTGAATGTGTATATTGCTGTAGGAGAGATTATTCACTTCATGTATTGTGTGTTTGCTCTGGGGACTGTATCCTCATTTCACCACAAGGGGGCGTCGCCTCTCTAGTGAGACGGTGAGGTTTAATGGGAAGCCGCCCTCGTCTTCAGAACGATCGAAGCGAGGGAAGGAGACGCGACACGTTTCCCCTCTCATCATTTCTCTGTTCTTTACAGGTTAATAACTGGTATAAAGTCCACCAAGTGAGGTGAGAAGCTTGTGGCTGTGATGTAGCTGTAAGTGGAATGTTGTTTTGATGCCAGTCGGCAGGTTTAATTTGTTATTTAAGGCTTGTAAAGTATCGTAGTGCCGCCATTACGGAAGCTTCAGCTAGTTTAGCTCATTGTGCACGTGACATGTTTACTGAACCTGATACTCTCATGTAGCCTCATATTTACAGCCTCTTCTATTGTGTTTACTTGGTAAGTCTCCTTGACTATCCAGTCAGTGTTTTGTTAGGAATATGTTGAGTAAAGTGCTTTAGTGTTTATAGAATGTTTAATGTAGTTTATGTAATGCGACCTCGCAGCTTCCTCATGTTTATATGGGACTCTCTGTTATTCGCTGGAGCTCTGTGTTAGCACGGAATGCTAATCTGTAAAGCAGCTTATCTGCACCTAGACATGATGTGAATTATAATAGCAGATTTTATCCACTAGATGGCAGTAAAGCACTTCTGTTTAGTGAAATTTTTTTTAAAAAGACCTGCTGGGGGCGCTGTAATTAGACAGCTAGATAATAATAACATTAAAATAAATTTGGAAATGTTGTTTCAAATATTTTAAAAAATCCATAATATATAAACACAAATAATAATAGAGACACAACTCCTGAATAGTGTTTATGTCTGGAGTTATGATGTGTGTAATTTTGGTGTTAAGTCCTCATCATGTGTTTAACTCTGAATATGAGACATTATTTTAAAATAATATAAATGTTTTTATTATGTGAGTTTGTGTATTTATCTGTGTGTTTCTGAGAATAGAATAGAATCTTTATTGTTATTGTACAAGAACAGTGACATTTGATTTGCAATTCCAAAAAAAGTCCTAAAATAAACAAAATAAAAACATAAACATGGTGCAGTAGAGCAGTATACACTTGTGTGATATTAATTTTTCCCTGCATGTGATTTACTCAACTCAAACACAGATCATCACAATATACAAAAATAGACATTAAAGCACTTTCATTTCATTAATTGTATAAAAATAGATGATTGTTACACAATAGGAGAAAAAGCAAATAAAACTCTGCATAATGCAAAATATTGAATTGTTCTCATTCTGCAAGGCGAAAAAGTCACCTTTGCTTGTTTATCGCTTATTAAGATGTAACATTAAAATTAACGAGCCATCACTCATTAAAAAGTGAGAATATTGATTAAAACCTGAGATCACAAAACAAACAAACACCTGAGAATATTAAAGAAATATTAGATTATTAAACAAAATCCTGAGAATAAGGAAAGAAATTGGAGCGTTTGAAGGAAACCTGAGAATTTCACATGAAAATCTGAGAATACGTAATGAAACTTCCAACATACACAGCTCCCTAATAGAGACTGCAACAAAACATTCATTTCAATGATATGTCTTATAGTTAAACACACAGCATGAAACCTATACGCATATATTGCTGGCATATTGTTTACAAAGACAAGATATTCAGATGAATTGTCAGAAATGTGTTGTAAAAGGAAAGCTGGAAACATTTGGTTAAGTAATAATGGAGCTGATTTAACTCTCCCTAATCTATTTGCTAATAACAAGGTGAGAAAATGAAGACGGTTCAGAATGCATGAAATTATTGGAAGTAGAATCAAATCATTGTTTGTGTTTATAAAAGTTGAAATGTAATTTCCTGAGAAAAGGCCTTTGGGGGCGTGTCTCAGTCACATGGTCCCTGTCTTTCTGAGATTTCTCCTCCACCTCATCATATTCTGTAAAATAAACACATTTACCTCTTTAATATATCCTTTGTATTGGATTAATAGTCATTGTTTTGTAAAACCTTCAAATACAGTAAATGATGCACTATGTAGGATTTCTTTGATCTTTAAACAATAAATGAAGAGAATAGAGGACATTTATCAGATGAGTTTTCTTAATATTAACACAGGTCATGTGTATAAGATGTGATCGAGACGTCCATCAAATTTCACATCATTTTACAAACTGATTCAAAACAATAATACATTTTCTATAGTGTTACATTTCTATTGTCCTGTTAAATGTTTGGAATAAATAGATTCCAGTCCTTACAAGATTGTGTTTATAAAACTGTGGAAGTAAAAGAGCCATAAATATCCAGGTCTTATCTAAAGTGTGTAATAAATCTGGCTGCACTTGTTAAATGACAGAACAGAGATTTGTTATAAAAACAGTAAGCTGATGTTTATATTATATATCACAGGTAATATTTACAGTAGGTCTTATCTAAACTCTTTAATAAATGCACTTGTTCAATGACAGAACAGAGAGAACATTTGTTGTAAAATCTCTTCTGAAAGTTGATATTTATTATATACCATATAGAATCTAATCATATAGAATCTAATCTTTGACTTTGCTGCCTGTGCACTTATGTACATTACAGAATAAACAAGAAGTCACTCACCTTCTGTCTCTCCTCCATCCTGTTCCTCAGTGATGACATCATCATAATCTTCTGGATTGTCTAATCAACAAATAAATGAAGAAGTAATAAACCAGTGTGTGTGTGTGTGTGTGTGTGTCGCTCTTTTAGTAAAATACTGAGTTACTGAGTAGAACAGAATGTTTATATGAATAATAAAAGCAAACAGACATTTTTTAATTATCTAAATAAATATACACTATTCTATATACTAACACTAAGTTTTGAAATTAAAATAGAAAGATTTCATGCAAATAAGGAGCTAAAAAACTATTTAAATACATACACTATTAAATTATAACAGTATTACACTGATTAAAATGTATAAAATAATATAAATGAAAAGATTATATTATTATATAAATTATATATTTGTAAATCACATGAAATATTTTTTATTTTAAATATCATTCAATTATTAATTAAAATGTAATATTACATGAGTATAAGTGCTATATGTACATATATGGAGCTCAGGTGTACTTCCCTTCCCCTGTTGCAGTACCACTCTGGGCCAGTAGGGGCGCTTTTCATGTGAATCTGATTTAAGGCCTTAAAATCTTGAATTTATAACATTTTGTTTCTTTTCAACAACATTTTTAAATTCAGTTTGGATTTGTTCGAATACTACTAGCAATTTTTGTAGTAATTAATTATTATATGTTACAGAGTATAGATTAAATGAAAAGCCTTTAACATTTAATTAATTATTGTTCAATTATATTAAGATACATTTTTGAAGATTTTTCAAATATTATTTAATTGCTTAATTCATTATGTAAATATCTGACTTGTTTTAGATGTGGGTGTGGCTTATATTGAATGCAGTAAATGCGGCACTAATTCTAATAATTAAATAATTAATGGAAACATTATATTAAAACATTAATATTTAGACAAATTTAGGAATTATGAGATGAAATGACAGATCTGTAGGTAATATTTATTAATTACATAAAATTACATTATTGCTCAATAGTTAAAAATGAATAAATATATATCATAGGTAAGTAAAAAATGTGATTGTAAAATTAAATGCATGAATGAATTCCCTCCATTATGAGTTGTTGAGATCTTTTAGATGTGAGTGTGACTTGTGTGAAATGCAGCAGACGAGATGTTGATGTTAATCAGCATTTAGCGTCTCAGCACTGTGAGCTCTTGGAGCTACACTTTACTACACTTACAGCAAGACTTTGTTGTTGTGTGTTTGTTTTTCATCAGTTAATGTGGAGCGTCTGCTGTACACGTCCCTGTGGATGAGCTGTTACTATAGAAACCATAATGTAGTGGAACGAGTGCATTAATATAAAGCTGTGATTTACAGCTGCAGTGCTGTCAGAGCTGCTGTTCTAGAAAATTCATCAACATCAATCAGAATGCAGAATTCAGCATGCACATTGTTTAAAGTTGATTCTAGAAATGTTTAAGCTGATGTTTTTGAATAACAGAGAAACTCCCTGACCTGTGGTGATGTTTGTGTTTGTTTCAGCGGTAACTGCATCATCATAGTTCTCGGACACGTCCTCTGTCAGAATGTAGAGATAAAAGCTATTAAATCCACAGGAATGTCATTAATGATCATTTGGATGCTTGTGGATGCAACACTGTCACATTATTATCATACCTGTCAGTAGAACTGACTTCTGATCAGCTGTAATGGCCTCATCATAATTCTCAGCTTCATCCTCTACACCAAAACACAGAGATTTAAAGAGATTGAAAGTTTACTGAAGTGGCAGTTTGTACAAAATGACATCGTATGACGTGTGTGTGTGTGTGTGTGTGTGTGTGTGTGTGTGTGTGTGTGTGTGTCCCAAATCCCCAAACAGAAACACACCCTCCAGGTTATCAGGGATGGGTCCAGCAGTGACGGCATCATCGTAGTCCTCTGGTGGCTCGACTCTTCCTGTATCACCTAAATGAAATAAAAGCAGAGGCTCTGTACAAACAGCTCCATCACATTCTGACCTCATGCTTTAATGTCAAGTCACTCAATTGATCTGATCAGTTAACAACTGCACCCACTTATGAAGTCACTGGTGTCGATGACATCATCATAATACTCCGCCTTTTCTCCAAACCCAGACTTTACTGGAAAAAGAAGAGTTTGTGTGTTTGGGCTTTTAAACACATTTATACTCAATAAAATCCTCATCCAAAGAAGCTTTGATAAATGTGATAAGAGGGATTTCAGAAGCTTCAAGTAAGATAAGGTTGATTGTGAGATCTCATGTGTCAGCATTAAAACACTGGAGTTACTGTCATTCTTCTATACAATACATCATAATCACGTCTCAGAAAGGACACATTTAGTCATTTCTGATTTTTAATTGCAGTTCGAATATCTTTCAGTTAATGGAGTTAGACAAACTCACACTCTGGCCTTTTTTACCTGAGAGAAGCTCATCATCCACATGCTCATACCCAGAATGCAGTTCTTCAGAGAGGAGACTTCCTGTTAGAGGAGCGCAGGACAGTCATGACACACACACACACACAAGAACTCTGATTCAGGAAAGACACCGGGTGTAAGGCAGGGAGAGGGGGGATGCAGCTGCACAGGAAAGCCTGCACTCTTGCATGCACGCTCACACACACACACGTACAGTGAACACATACAGACCGAGAGAGAGAAATTCTCGTGAAATTCTATTGTACAAGTGAGGTCTAACAAAATTAGATAGAGAAATAGAGTGCGTGTGTGTGTCTGTGTGTGTGAGAGAGATACATAGATGGGACAAACACCCAGTCGAGACCCTGCATGCAGGGTTCTGCAAAATGATTTTAATAGAAACAACAGGAATAACAAATGCAGGACAGATTTAGGCCGAGATCCATTATTGATAAAAATACACAAAAGGACCATTAAATTCTGGAAACATCTAAAAGAGAGCAAGCCACACCCACTCCATTATAAAGCTCTGCAGTTCCAAGAGTCGAGCAAAGACACCATCATCAGTCCCCTCATGCAACTGGTCCTGAGTCACTGCACCACAACACAACACCACACACTAACACACCACTGTCACAAACTAAGACATAGCCGTCACATGCTAAACACACACTTCCGTCACACGCTAACACACACCGTCGTCACATGCTAACACATTGCCATAACATGCTAACACACACCGCTGTCAAACAATAAAAACGGCCATCAACCACACACCGCCGTCTCTCGCTAAACACACCACCGGTAGACACTAACACACCACCCACAGATGCTAACAAACACCGCCATCACACGCTAATACATCGACGTCACATCCTAACACACCGCCGTCACAAACTAACGCACACTGCTGTCATACGCTTACATTTAGGCATTTGGGGAACTAGAAATGTTGGGAAGGGGATTTTTTTTAATATGGTGGGATCACACCAAGTATTGAAGAACCTAATCTGTTTTGAGTCATTGTTTAAAGATTGTTAAAGACTCCGCTTCCGCTGTATGGACATCTAGAGAAAGTTCATTCCACCACCTCGGGTGTAGGGATGTAGAGGTAGGTGGGTGTTGGGATGTTTTTATCTTTGTAGGCGACCATCAGGGTTTTGAATTTGATGCAGCTGATACAGGAAGCCAGTGGAGGGAGTGGAGCGGTGTGGGAGAACTTTGGGGGAAGGTTGAAAACGAGACATGCTGCTGCATTCTAGATCAGCTGCAGAGGACGAATGGTGGACAGAGGCTGATCTGCCAGGAGTGAGGTGCAGTAGTCCAGTCTTGAAATAACAAGGGACTGAACGAACACCTGAGTCGCCTGTGAATTCTTCTGATGTTGTAACGAAGAAATCAACATGAGTGAGTGAGGTTAGTGATGTGTGGGGAAAATGACAGATGATTCTCCACGGTTACCCCAAGATTGCGGGCGGTGGCTGAAGGAGTGATCTGACTGTTGTCCAGGGAGATCACAAGGACTTGACCAGAGGACAAATCATAAGGTGATGAGTTCAGTACAGCAGTTCGTTTTTACTTGCATTGAGATTCAGCTGATGAGTCTTTAAACGTGAGAGTTTGTGTGTGTGTATATTTGTGTGTGAGAGAGAGAGCCTGTGTGTGTGCGTGTGTGCGCATACTATGTGTCTATGTGACATGTATTTTATTGGACGGATGTTCAGAAAGGCGAGTCCTCATAAACCCTGGTGATTATTAAATGTCATCATATGAGCACATTCACATCCCAAGAGGATAAAACTATTTGAAAACTATTTATTTTAGAGCCAAACTATAAATGGTGCATTAGTCTCTCTCATACACACACACACACACACACACACACACACACACACACACACACACACACACACACACACACACAGAGTAAGGCAAAAAGAAGGGGGATGCACCTGCACAGGAAAGCTTCCGTGCACACACACACACACACACACACACACACACACACACACACACACACACACACACACACACACACACACACACAGGGTGGATTAAGTGACAGCTCCCCGGGGTGACATCCTGCCAGCGGCGGCACTGATCTGAACGCTCAGGATGGTGATAACATTTGCATGATGAGTTTTCTATCAGTCTTTTGCCTGCCACATATTTTCATGTCAGCGTGTGGGACATTAATCTCCAGCCCTGATTGTCTGTGTGTGTGTGTGTGTGTGTGTGTGTGTGTGTGTGTGTGTGTGTGTGTGCGTCCTGACCATGTATTGGCACCCAAAAGAAAAATCAGGACTGTTACATGTTACCATGATGGGAAGAAAAAAAATATTATGATTATTTATTTATTTTGTTTCAAATGTGAGAGGTGTTTTTTTATTTTTATTTTTTTTGGTGCCGCACTAAAGGACTGATTTCCTCGGCTGCCACACACACAAGATCCGGCTCTGCATGTGCTGTGGAGGAAGAATTCAGGTTCAAGTGTGTGTGTGGGTGTGTGTGTGTGTGTGTGTGTGTGTGTGTGTGTGTGTGTGTGTGTGTGTAAGTATGCTTTCCTGTGCAGGTGTATCCCCCCCCCCCCCCCCCCCCCGCCTTCTCTCTGCCTCACTCCTGTTTTGTGTGTGTGTGTGTGTGTGTGTGTGTGTGTGTGTGTGTGTGTGTGTGTGTGTGTGTGTGTGTGTGTGTGTGCACATATCTATGCGTGTTTAAGTAACATGTATTTTATTGGCTGTAAGTAAAAAACTAAGTCCTCATAAATCATTATTATTAAATGTCCCGATAAACAGTTTATACTGAATCTGTGTTTCTTATTTTTATGGATCACTTTTAATACACAACAAGTCAGAACTACATGGAACATTTTGAGTTTAAAATCCACAGAACAATGAGGCCGAGGAGCTTTACTCACTCTAAGCTTTTCAGTACACTCTCATATTAAACTATCTCAACTTGTGTGTGTGTGTGTGTGTGTGTGTGTGTGTGTGTGTGTGTGTGTGTGTGTGTAAACTATAAATGACAGTACATATTAACTGTATTATGAATAAACTATGATTTACTCTGTAGCACTTCAGTGTTATTGGTTTGACTGGTTGCACTGGTGTATAAAGGTAGATGTACATTTCCTGAGGTGATGTCCAATATCCCCATCCCTCCCCTTCTCAAACTTCTGAGTGAGAGACCTTCACAGTTGGTCCTCTGCCACACGGATTTGGTGAAATGTACCCACATGGTGACATGAAATCACAAGCGATAGAAAATCAATCATTTTTAAAGTTTATTTCCTTTTTCCCCCTCGACAAGATGCCTCCCTGGGAGAACACATTCCACTTATTTTTATAGATGTAAGAATAAATATATATATATAATAATAATGAATCAGACTGGATTTGGGGAAAATCTTGCTTTAATCTCTGAGTTTGCATTGAGGTGTGTATTTAGTATCGAGTGATTTGATCATTTGCATGCAGTGAATTTCAGCTCCAAGTTGAACTAGAATACAATAAGTGTGATGTAGAACAGTCCACATATCACTCACCTCTTTGAGTGGAGCTCGTGATTCTTCTAGTGATGTATCTGTGGTTGATCTCCTCATAGACTGCCTCAGGCTGAGTCTTACGCCTCGTCTTAGAGACAACTGGGAGTGCAGAATAATAATAATAATCATCATCATCATCATAATAATCATAATAATAAAAATAATAATAATCATAATAATAATAACAATAATAATAATCATAATAATAATAATCATAATAATAATAACAATAATAATAATCATCATCATCATCACCATAATAATAACAATCATAATAATAATAATAATAATAATAATAATAATAATAACAATAATAATAATCATCATAACCATAATAACAATAATAATAATACGCATAATCATCATCTTAATAATAATCATAATCATAATAATCATAATAATAATAATAATAATAATAATAATAATAATAATTGGTGTTGTAGAGAAAATAAAGTGTGTGAATGTGTGGTACCTCTCCTGAGCACTCTGTTCTGGTAAAACAGTACCAGCAGAAGCACTAAGGCCAGGAAGAGCAGCGTTCCCAACACAAAGAGAACCAGTGGAGGGGTGGGCGGAGCTACAGCTGATGGAGGATTTGGAGCGGCTCTTCCTGAAGTCACAAACACAGAAGAGGATCTTAATATGAGAAAAATGCTGAACAGTAACAAATATTGTATTGTAACAAATATCCATACCTGATGTGGTGGTGGTGGGTGTAGCAGTGGACACGGTGGATATGTCTGGATTTACATAAAGAAAAAATGAGCAATAAATATATCATGTTAGTGTCTGAGCCTTTAAGTTAAGATCTAAGATTATAAATAAAAGTTATCAAGTCTTAAAAAACTCAGAAAAGTGTAGTAAGAAAGCTGAAAAGTTAGCACACCCCTCTGAGCTGCACAGGTGACTCCAGCAGGAGAGCAGTCAGTGTGTTTCTTCAGGGAATGATGACAGTCCCACAGGTGAATCTCATCCCCTCGACACTTCACTCTGTTCAGCCAGATAGTCCCTTCACCAGGACCAAAGCTAACATTCCTATCAGCACTCAGCGCCGAGCCACAGCCCAGCTGTCTGCACACCACCTGAGCGTTCCTGATGTTCCACTGATCATCACAAACGGAGCCCCACGTAGCGTTATGATACACCTCCAACCTCCCAGAGCAGCTTCCCTTTCCTCCACTCAGCCTGAGAGACCAGCGCTCTACATCACACACATCACACATGAGGAAACACACCAACGGTGAAGAACAGCTTCTAAGTAAGACAGTATGTGAACACAATCTTATATTACACTCTTACTTTGATATGTTATGATATAATAATTTAAAATAATACATTATAAAAAAGTAACATATGCTTTGGGTTCTCTTTAAATGTGTAGAACATAGATCCCCTCAGGATGTTTTATAGGCAAAACCATATATGTTAAAGTATGTAAAAATTTAATTCATTTTATAGCAACATAAAAAACCTTTATAAACACAATATGGTTAAACGAACACAGAGTCTTAAATAAACCAGGAGGTTTCACTTTGTACTTTCATTAAGTAATTAAAGAGAAAATTAATACTTATAGCTTTTCCTTATGTATGCTTACTTGAGCAGTGTTTCTCAAAGGGGAATGAAGAGCACTTTTCTTGTGTATGTAGAGATTCCTTATTATCTGCAGTTATAAAATACACACATTAATGGAAAGTTACCAATATACATATATATATATATACATACTGTGTAGGACAACTTTCACACACACACACACACACACACACACACACACACACACACACACCACTTTATAGACAGAGACTCTCACAAATAAAAAATGCTTTACATGTGCACACATGGTCACATTGTTAAAGTAAACAGTACACGTGCACACAGATGTTAACCCACTCACATTCATAATACTGAGAGTGACGCACACACACTGAGACCAAGCATGAGAGATGATTACCTCATGCTCGTATTTCAAGACCTCGCTTGTTTACTGCGTTATAATTTATTTAAAAATGTTCTTGTCTGCTAAACACTTATATATATACCGATATACTCGCAATGAAAGGTTCCACTGTGTTGCTTTATTAAACTTTAATTCAATTCAATTTTATTTGTATAGCACTTTTAACAATTGTCATTGTTGCAAGGCAGCTTTACATAATCAAAAGAAAATTATGAATGTGTATGAATCAAAATAATTAAAAAAACCTCTAAAGAACCTGAAGAAAAATGATATCATTACAGCAGCCAGTTCACATATCATACAGCAAGTAAGCAACAAGCATGAGAAAAAGATCAAGTTAATGCTCCCAGTCCACTGAGCCGAATTTCCTACCAAATGATAACGTTTCAATAGCGAGTCATTAAGGAATTTAATAATGTTATATCAAGGCGTGAAGTGAAACTGCCAAATGTTTCAAACTATTACTGAGGTGTTAATATGATGACAATCTCATATCACTGTTACGAGGAATGGGACACATTTATACTGTAGCCGGAGTGCTCTGTCCCTTAGTCCTCTCTAAGTGAATAAAAATACACACATCTACACATTCACAGCTGCATGATGACATCGATCACATGCAAAAGAAGGAATAATAATTAAAACTGTCATAATTGTGCAGAACAGATCAACAATCTAATAGAATAAATTAACATTCAAATGCATTTACAGACTGCAGCAAAGTTACACATTAAAGAGGGAAATACAGGTCAATATTTACAGTAACATAAAAATATTTTGTATTAAGTTTAATTATGTAGCACTTTTAATATTCATAAGATACTCACTCACTCATCATCTATACCACTTAATCCTGTATTCAGGATCACGGGGGGCCTGGAGCCTATCCCAGGAGACTTAGGGCACAAGACGGGGTACACCCTGGACACGGTGCCAATCCATCGCAGGGCACTCTCACACACACACACACACACACACACACTCTCAACCAAGTATTTTGTTTACGGATTTCGCTATCGCTCGTCGCTTCGGATTTGTTTGATCTGGCTCTGATTGTTTCACGGACACTGACTCACGTTTCGCCCCCGACTTCGCTATAGCTCGTCACTTCCGGATTCCACACACCAAGACATCCACAGGTGAACTGACTCTGACTTTCGCTTTCACGGACCCGGGTTTATTAGAATCCACTTCTGTCTTTTCATTTCACAAAGGCACTCAGCTGCGACGCTCACATCAAAGATAACTGCTGGATCTCGCTGCATGAAAACATCAGAGCTTTGACTCAGAGTTGCACCTCTAGCCTCCACGCCCATTACAGTCCAGTGTTTCACTATACAGGTGCATCACAGGTTAAGTGACACTGAGCACTGCTCATCCCTTCTCCAACACTTTCATGATTAAAAGCTATTAAGACTATCATTCCTGTGTGGCGTGTCTGCTTTTGGGTCCCATCAGCCTGCCCGACCCTCTCTGCCTCCATGACAAGTGATTTTATTGAAGAACATGAAGGATGAGAAAAGAAGTCGATTGTGGTCAAGTGGGTAAGTTAGCCTATCAGAGCTTGGTACACGTTATATAAAGACTGCAACTCGGCTACCTGGGATACGTCATTGCTAGCTCCGCCATCAACGAGAGACCAGTGGAGAGGGTGGACAGCTTCCGATACCTCGGTGTTCACATCACGCAGGATCTGTCATGGTCCTGTCACATCAACACCGTGGTGAAAAAGGCCCGGCAGCGTCTCTACCACCTCAGGCGCCTGAGAGACTTTAGACTGCCCTCTAAGGTGCTCAGGAACTTCTACTCCTGCACCATAGAGAGCATCCTGACGGGAAACATCTCAACCTGGTTTGGGAACAGCACCATGCAGGACAGGCGAGCCCTACAGAGGGTGGTTCGATCAGCTGAACGTATCATCTGTACCAAGCTCCCTGACCTTCAGACGATCTACAACAAGCGGTGCTGGACCAAGGCCAGGAAGATCGTGAAAGACCTCAGCCATCCCAGCAATGGACTGTTCTCTCTGTTGCGGTCAGGAAAGCGCTTCCGCTCCCTGAAGGCCGACACAGAGAGACTGAGGAGGAGCTTCTTCCAGCAGGCGATACGAGCTCTCAATCACAACACCACATAGGACCTAACACTCACACACTTGCACATTTTACACACCACAGGATGCAGACTTTTTAACTTTTACTTTTTACCGGGACACACAACCGGTTTACACATGGAACATTTGCACACTTGCACATTTTGCACACTGTGAAGTTGAACTTCACTACATTCTGGACTGCACTACATCACATTTCCATTACATTTCATTTACTATATATATCCACTATTTTTATTAGATATTCTTTAACTTCTTTATATTTATCTTATTCAAATACTTTATTTCATTTTTATTTTTATTCTGTATATTTTGTAAAATAAGTGATTCTTTATTTTAAATCTCTTATTTCTTTTTTTGTTGTAATATTGTAGGTCAATAGCAGTCGTATAAGCATTTCACTTCATATCATACTGTGTATGACTGTGTATGGGACGAATAAAATTTGAATTTGATTTGAATTTGGTGTGTGTTGGTCTCTGGTTAGCAGCTGGAATAGCACCTTCGCAGCCTCAGTGGTGTGTAGGATACCGTTTTGGTATTGGATTGTATGCTCTTCATTCATTATCATTAGTATTATCATCATTATTATTAGACGTAGTAGAGGAAGTAGTAGTGATGCCATTATTATTATAATTGTTCTGTAACTGCTGCATTTCACATAAAATCTTAATCAAGTGTGTTAGCTCCTAAACTCAATGCAGATATTGTATTTTCTGCAGATATTGTACATTTCCGTCCTCCTAAAATATACAGAACCTGAGCCATTCATGGTAAGGTGGATGGTTAGTGTTAGACAAAATGCCTGGGCATGAATGATGGGGGCATCGTGGGTGTGTATGCACAAAACCAGTGCCCTTATTTTCAGAATCTCACTCAAAGCTTTTTTGAAAGGTTACCAGATATGCCACATATACTGTATTTTATGATTCTATTCATATATTCATCAGACTTTGCTATGAAATTAACAGAAATGATCATCACAGACATTTAAAATTAATACATTTCTATTGTGCATCGAACTTCAATACATCTTTCAATCATGTTTATTCGTTACTGTTTTCCTTAAAATAATCACTTTGTTCATTTTTTCATTACTTTCATCTACATTTAATAGGTGGATTTTTAGCTACCGAATGCTTCAGAACAGGTAAGGATTTGGACGGAAGGCGCCAGCTGAAATCTTTGACCATGCTCCAATTTTCCTCCCGACGCTAAAGTCACTAATGAAACATTGCAGTTGATGGCAATGTACAGAAAAAAAATCTGACTCCACCCACCTGTGCAGGTAATATGAGCCACGTCCTCCTGATTATCACATCTGTTCTGTCCCCAGGGTGAAGATGGACACTGCCACAGATTAGAGTCGTGTTTCCTACACTTCAGATGATCCAGCCAGTTAGGAGCAGATTTGACTCTTGCTTCAGTGTTTGACAGACTGCCACGTCTTCCACAGTTCAGCTCTCGACACACCATGTTTACTGTCTCATCATCCATCTGATTGTGACACACATTACCCCAGATTCCATTGTAGAACACTTCCAGATTCCCCTTACAGCCCTCTGTGAGTCGCAGCTCTTTAAACTCTGGTGAAAAAGAGCAACTATACACAATAACTATATATATTTACCACATTTCTCTGGTCTAGATCCTTACTCATTATTGTTTACAATTTATTTAGAATTGTTCTTACATCTTTATGGATCTTTTATCAATATTATTATCATAACCCTTATTTAGTCTCTAAAATTTCTAAATTAATTGTAGTTCTGTTTTTTATCTCAACAATCAGGAACTACGATATTCATCTACATTTAGAAATTCAGCAGTAATAGTTAATGTAAATAAATCACAATGCACCTAGTGAATATCTGGTGTTTTCAACTAACATTTTCATTTCACTTTTATGAAAATCTTTGGGTGATGGGTCCCCGAATTGAAAATACAGACACATGGAGATGACTCACTCACTTGCTTGATTCACTCCATGTCTATGCTGTTTTATCCTGTGTACGGGGTCACGGGGGATCTAGAGTCTATCGCAGGAGACTCAGGGCACAAGGCAGGGTACACCACGGGTGTCAATCCATCATAGGGCACACACATACATGTACACACACGCACATGCTCATTTCCACACTATGAGCAATTTGGCACTATGAGCATGTGTTTGGACCCTAAGGAAACCCACCAAGCTCGGAGAGAACATACAAATCCCATGACATAGAATCGTGGTGGGAATCAACACCAAACCCTGAAGGTGCAAGGCCACAGTACTAACTTAATTAGGGGTCGGTGGATATTGCTGTGTCATTTTTGATCGTATACATAGGTGTAGTACATCATCTGAATCTGTAAAGGGTCTACGTTTATTCATGTGGACTCACAATATCAACAAAATATTCTGCTTTTATAAAATGAAGAAAATAAACAGCGGCGTGTTGTCTCAGTCTCTCCCAATATCTTTCTGAAACCCGACACTAAAATGAACTAAAAGTCAGCAAATACTTCACACACATACATGAGAAATATATCTACTTTAAAAACTATCTAAAAGTGTTTGCTTTTAAATGAAGCAACCTATATGAAAATATATATATATATTCTCAAAAAGTGTTCTCAGTTTATGTAATCCACATTAAACTAAGGAGGGGTACAATATTTCCACTGCACTTATCTGATAATGACTTGAGACAGGACACGCCGATGTGCTGTTTACAGGAAAACTACATACAAGGCCAAACCCCCATGAAACAGGGCATGGCCACACGTTATATTTTTTGTTGTTTTCAATAACCGGGCATAACTGTTATTTTATCCAAAACACACACTTGTAAATACATGCTGCTCACATGTTATTGTAGCCCAGTAAATGATGAGTACAGCGTAATCAGACATATCGAGTATAGTTGAACCTTGGATTACAAGCATAATTTGTTCCGGAAGCAGGCTCGTATTCCAAAACACTCGTAAACCAAATAGAATTTTCCCATAAGAAATAATGAAAAATCTAATTATTTGTTCCACAGCCCAAAAGAATAAATATATAAAAATAATTAATACAATATATAAAGAAAAAAAATAAAACAAATTAACCTGCACTTTACCTTTAAAAAAAGTAAAAATAAATCCTGACAGATAACTGTTTCCGTTTATGCGCGCAGGCGCTCTGTGTGTGTGTGTGTGTGTGTGTGTGTTAAGGGAAAGACTGTTTTATCCGAAATATTAGCAAGGAACATTGTTAATGACACTCGCGTGAGTGCATACTAACGGAATCACTGCTGTAAAGTAAAAAAAAATAAAATAAAATAACAAATGAACCAGCACTTTACCTTTGAAAAGAATCGCGACAGAGCAGAGTTTCTGTGTAGAGCAGAGAGTGTGTGTCTGTGTATCCGTGTGTGTGTGAAGCCGGGAGGGGGGTGTAAATGCGAGAGAGTGTGTGTGTGTTGGTGTCAAATTACACGCGCACACACATAGGAGACATGCTGAAACAGAGAGGGAGATGTTGATTATACCAGTAAGAGAGGAGCACTAAGACCAAGCAGGGGAGACGATTACCCACAATTCAGCAGCCCAAGAGAGAGAAAAATCATTGGCACAGTTGTGATCATGTGACGCTCTTTGTCAAAATAAGTGGCGCATGCGTGTTACTTGATACTCAGTACTCGTAAATCAAGACTTTTGCTCGGTTTTCAAGTCAAAATTTATTAAAAATCCTTGCTCGTTTTGCGGAACACTCACAAACCACGTTACTTACAATCCGAGGTTCCACCAAATATACAGTACAAATGTTGGGACATGTCAGTACTTCTTCAGGGCCCCAAAATACGCGCAGACCCCTAAGGGATTTAAGCACTGTGCTTCCACAGAGGAAGATAATACTATAAAAGAAATCACACTGTACCTGAGCACACGACTCCTACATCCTCCTGGTGTCCACATTCCCCCTCTTCACACAGTTGAAATCTGCAGTTCCACAGGGACGTCTCGTTCCCCTCACACTCCACCTCATTCAGCCATATGGACCCAGTTCCAGGACCAAACCAGGCTGGTATGTGGGTACTGAGGGCCACTCCACACTGCAGCTGTCTGCACACCACCTGTGCATCCTCAATATCCCACGAGTCATCACACACTGTCCCCCACGAGCCGCTGTGGAAAACCTCCAGCCTTCCTGCACAGTCTCCCCCAGAACCAACCAGCCTGATGGAGCTGGGGTCTGGGTTAGTTTGTTTTATTTTTTTATTAATTTAATAAATTATGCAAAACTTAACTGCTTTGTTAAAGTATAAAATAAGTATACTTAAAAATGATAAAAAATTTGTTATATTGTATATTTGGTATAACATTTGTTATATTGTTGTTCATTAGTAGGTGTTGTGCTGCTTACCTGAGCAGGTGATGTACAGCTGTTCCCCGGAGCTGCAGTTGACAGGTTGTGCACTGCTGCAGTTCCCCAGATGAGCTTCACTCCCAGAGCAGCTGAAAGCCGTTACACACATGTGTTTGTGTTCAGTGGTGGATGGAGAGGAGCGGTAGTTCAGCACAGAGCCACAGCCCAGCTGTCTGCAGAGCACAGACGCCTCAGACAGACTCCACGAGTCCAGGAGAACTCTCCTCCAGTCCTGCCTGAAATAAATCTCCACCTCCCCCTGACACTCGCTCCCTCCAGACAACCGCACTCGCCCCTCATGAAACGCCATGGATGATCCTGAAGCAGAAGAAGATCATTTAAATATTCTAATGAACACTGAGTTTATTCACTAACGTGGTGTAGGTGAGGTTAATATCTCACCATTACAGATGACTCCAGCATCGTGTTTATGAGAGCATGCAGCTCGACTCCATGATGAGATGCCACATTGTGATAGGTGTGTCTCATTCCCCTGACAATCAAACACATCAGCCCAGATGTGGCCACTCCCCTCCCCGAACCAGTCCACCTCCACCACAGCCACAGCATCCCCACAATCCAGCTGTGCACAGAGAACATCTGCAGCTCCCATATCCCAGCTTACAGCACAAACTGTGCCCCAGTCACTGAGGTACTGGAGCTCCACTCGACCAGAACAGGAGTCCGGTCCGTTCACCAGCCGCGCCTCTGTGTGACCTGAACAAACAGCCGAGAGCTCAGTGAAAGAGGAACATTAACAAAGACACCTTAAAGTTTGATTGACAGGTATGTGGTCTCTATTTAAACAGAAGTTAAATCATGATACTTAACCAGAACATATTAATCCCACATCGTTGTCATGGGAGCAGTTTGAGTGTTTGAGTGAAGATGATGTTGGACAGAAGGCAATCACAGATTCAGTTCCTCTACACTGAAGCTCCTCTGTCCACACCTGACCCTCCCCTCGGCCAAAAGCAGCTGATCCCAGCACCTTCACAGGAATCCCACAGCCCAGCTCTCGACACACAACCTCTGCATCCTGCTGGTCAAAGTCAGCATCACACACTGTGGACCAGGAGCCTCCATGAAGCACCTCCACTCTCCCAGAGCACCGGTGAGGACCAGCACTGAGTCTTGGCTTTTCATCTGTGTTTTATTTGTGTGAATATGGTGCAAATTTTGACATTTTTTAAATATCAAATACATATATACATACAAACATATCTATATACATATATACAGTGTCCTCCATAATTATTGGCACCCCTGGTTAAAATGTGTTCTTTAGTTTCTAAAAAAATCAGTTTTACTCTAAATAACATATGACCACAATGGAATAAAAGAGGAGATTCCAACCTTTAATTCAAGTGCATTTATTCAGTGGAAAAAATCCCACATTAAGAAATTATTCTTTTACATCAAATCATGGGTGCCACAATTATTAGCACCCCTGATGTTTAATACTTTGTACACCCCCCTTTTGCCAACAAAACAGCACCTAATCTTCTCCTATAATGTTTCACAAGATTCAAGAACACAGAAAGAGGGATCTTCGACCATTCCTCTTTGCACAATGTCTCTAAATCATCCAGTGACCCGACTCCTCTCCTCTGCACTCTCCTCTTCAGCTCACTCCACAGGTTTTCAATGGGCTTGAGGTCTGGGGACTGAGATGGTCATGGGAGGAGCTTGATTCTGTGTGGTGAACCATTTCTGTGTAGATTTGGCCACATGTTTTGGGTCATTATATTGCTGAAAGACCCAGTGACGACCCATCTTCAGCTTTCGGTCAGAGGCCACCAGATTTAATTTTAAAATGTCCTGGTATTTCAAAGCATTCATGATGCCATGCACCCTAACAAGGTTCCCAGGGCCCCTGGAAGAGAAACAGCACCACAGCATCACTGATCCTCCCCCAGACTTCACAGTGGGCATGAGGTGCTTTTCTGCATACTCATCTTTTGTGTTCCACCATACCCACTAAGCTCTATCTTGGTCTCATCTGACCAAAGAACACCGTCCCAGTTGAAGCCCCAGTACCGCTTAGCAAACTCCAAACGTTTGCGTTTATGTTTGTGACTGAGAAAAGGTTTTTTCCTTGCATGCCTCCCAAAGAGCTTGTTGGCATGTAAATAGTGTCTGATGGTTGTTTTGGAGACTTTGTGACCCCAAGATGCTATGCAGTTCTTTAACACTGACCTTTGGAGAATTTTTTATTTCTCTTACCATCCTCCTCACTGTGCGTGGAGGCAAAATAAATTTGCGTCCTCGTCCAGGCTTGTTTACTACTGTTCTAGTTTTTTAAAACTTCTTAATGATTCCTCTCACAGTAGATATGGGCAGGTGCAGGCGGGTGGCTATTTTCTTGTACCCATTGCCTGACTTGTGTAAGTTGACACACATCTGCCTTACTTGAATGGTGTGTTCCTTTGTCTTTCCCATGCTGATGAGTGGATAAGAAAAATGGCCTCTGTGTCACATCATATTTATACCCCAGGGAAGCAGGAAGTGATGAATTACTAATTAAATGTTCCTAGATACTCTGATCAACTTTGTAAACTACTGTAGAAATGACAGAAATACTTCAATTACATTTATTTTCTAGGAATTGTTAGGGGTGCCAATAATTGTGGAACAGGTTATTTTATGAAAAATAATTATTTGTTAGTCAGGGATTTTTATTTCCTCTTAAAATTCACTTTATATTCACGTTATATTTTGCTACAATTTTCAGTGTGACAATATGCTTCTGCAAAAAAACCTGAATTTATTTTAAGGCTTTTAGCACATCTTAACCAGGGTTGCCAGTAATTATGGAGGTGAACAAGTTACATTGCAGGAACACGTTCTTAAGTTGGATTTGTTCTTGAGTCTGTGCTACTCACATTTACTTACACAAGGAAAATATTTTATATAATACATTATATTGTAAATATTGGTATCTGGTGCACTGCATTGTTTTTTTGTTTGTTTGTTTTTTGCACAATATACGTGAGCTACTTTCGTGATTTGTTCACATCTATGAATATTCACAGAACCACAGTCCATTTGTATCTGTGGAAATTCCTAGCCGGAATGTTCGTAAGTCGAGAACTACCTGGATTTGAACATAATTTGACTTAATATTTCACCAATATTCTGATAAATGATTCCATATTGTGATTTTCTTAAAAATAAAAAGATTACCATAACATACCAAACCAGCGAAACCAATGCCATTAACAAGAGTTAAAACCACAATACTGATTTTCAAGTAAAGGTTCCCATATAGCTTTGATAAGTACATAATATGGTGTTTGCAAAGCAGCCAAATCTCAAAATATCCTATTTTACAGAACATACCATGGAATTTAACATATGTATACCTATACAGGAATTACCTGAGCAGATGACTCCAGCATCAATAACATGGTCACAGACATGTCCCTCTTGTGAGCTGCAGTTGTTCAGTGTTGACTCAGATCCTCCACAGTACAAATCATATATCCAGATTGGTCCTGATCCTTTTCCAAACTCAGCCCAGTACCGCAGATCTATAGGCTCCCCACAGTGCAGCTCTCTACACACCACTGCAGCATCTTTCATATCCCAGGCAGAAGCACACACTGTTCCCCACTGTCCATCATGAAGAACCTCCACTCTCCCAGCACAGCGACTTCCACCATCCACCAACCTCACACCGTCTGAGATTTTTGAGATTTAATTGCACTTTATTAAGAATTTTAATTTTTTTTATTACCATTTTACATATTTTCACTTTTCTCACAGATCTGGTGTTATTTACATATTTACTGCATTTTATATATAGAAAAGAACTTCTATCAAAGTAAATCAACTTTGGTGTAATTTATGACTCATGATCAAGATTACAAAACTGTTACATTATTTATATACCTGACAGAATAATTGTCTTCCGTTCAGCTGTAATGGTGTTGTCACTTTTTCCCATTTCGTTTTCTACATTAAAACACAAATGTTTATACTGGTAAATCAATATTGAACGTTAAAGATACAAAAATAGTGTTTACGAGCACAGTTTCAAAAATTATATAAGGGCTCAGCGCAGTGGGCGGGAAACCCCTCGCTCTCGTCTGTGAATGAAAGAGCGCTGGTTTTGCTTTGAATATAGCGTTTACGGCAGAGGAGTGATTTTATTGTGCAACTGGCAACCCAGCCTGTTAGTTAAGAGCGCTGCGTTCCGATCGGTAAGTAGTTTGTGAGAAGTACATTGCACAGGGAGCAGGATTGACCTTCTTGTTCCAATACTTTCAAATGAGACTTCTTACTATTGCTAAATTTTAGGATTAGTCTTGCTTGTCCTCCCAGAACCACTCTTTCACAATCTGTGTCCTGGAATATAGTGGTGCAATTTAGGAGGAAAAAAACTCAGACATAATAACCTGGTGATTCAGTACATTCAGGTCATCAGCTGACTTAATTTTATTGTCACATAACGTTGCTGAGGCTAGACCTGAGCAACTGAAGCAACCTCAGGTAATAACACTGCCTCCAGAGGCTTGAACAGTGGACACTATGCTTGTGTGTATTAAATAGGGTGAGAGGAGACTTTCAGTTGAGACTTTATACTAATACTATTAAATATTAGGATAGGTCTTGCTTGCTCTCTCTTTCACAATCTGAATCCTGGAATATGGCCAATCCATCTGGGGTGAAACAAACTGGTCATTCAGGTTGATAGCTGACTTAATTTTATTGCTGCATAACATTATCTGATGGGTGAATCTCTACATGAGCTTCCTTTCTTACCCTGACATGCCTTCACTCTATAATAGGCTCAATCTCCTTCTTTCATTTATTTATTCACTATTTTATTTGTTTGTTTGCGTGTTTTTGTAATTGTTTTGCTTGATGCAGATGCCTCTGACATGGTAACTTGTTTTGTTGGTTGGACAGTGTATAATGATTAAAAGTTTACCTGAGCAGGTTATTCCAGCATCATAATCATGATTACAGTAAGGCAACTTCCAAACATTTGAATTACAGTTCTTCAATGATGCCTCTGATCCAGTACAATCCAATCCAGCTGTTGAAATGGGTCCTAATCCTTTCCCAAAATGAGCAACATGCCGTACATTTACAGGCTCCCCACAGCCCAGTTCCCTACACACCACTGCAGCATCTTTCATGTCCCAGTCAGCACTACACACTGTTCCCCACTGTCCATCATGAAGAACCTCCACTCTCCCAACACACTGACTTCCATTCACCAACCTCACAGTGCCTGAGAGAGAGAGAGAGATAAAGAAAGAGAATTACAAATGATATAGAGTATCACAATCTTAAGGACAATTCCTTCAGGATGGATATCTATATTAACAACTGTAATTAGACTTGGACTGTAATTACACTAACTGTCCTCTGTGTCAGGAAAGGGATCTCCTTTTGCATCTTATGTATAGTTTAGTTCCCACCTGTATATACAATCATTATGCACCTGTACATAGAAACAGTATAATCATACTATTTTATTTTATTTAAAAACTCATTAATGCATCTTCGTTATCCGTTAAAGCAGATGCAATTCTTGCTTGTTGCCTAAATGTTGTTAAATATGCGAACTGGCTGCTTTAACAAACCATATTTCCCTTTGAGATTAATAAAGTACTCATCTATCTATCTATCTATCTATCTATCTATCTATCTATCTATCTATCTATCTATTATTAAACTGAAAACATTTAAGAAAAAACTCATTAAAACTATACTACTGTACCATACACTTAGCATAGAAACCCCAATGCACACAGGAAAAATTAACACTAATCTGTTACGTCGTGTGGGTTAAAGAGCCTCACTACTAGATGTAATACTATTTGTAAGAGGCCTTATGCAGGGCTTTTGAGGGGCTCAGTGAACTAGGCATACATGAGAGTGATTATGGTACAAGGAAGACCCTCCTATTTGGAGATAAAGTGGGATTATTATTTTAGGAACTAGAAAGAAACGAAAGAAAATGGACAATAGAAAATGAACAGAGCCCAGCCATCTCATCAAGACCTGACAGGGCCCTGGAAACTAAAAATAAAGCTTTGGATCCTCTTGGGGCAAGTCTGGCCTTACCAAGGATTTATGTTTAACGTATATGTTTTAACACTTAAGTAAAACTTTTTAATTCAATTCAATTTTACTTATATAGTGTTTTTAACAATGGTCATTGTCTCTAAGCAGCTTCACAAAATGAAAAGAAAATAGTATGAAAGTTCAATATAACAGAAGTTGTCTACAGTAAGTTAACATGGAGTTCAAGGAAACCATCATGAAGCAGAATAAAGCTGGAGTTGGTCCTTCTCTGCTTTAAGATCCTTGCAGGGTTGGCCTTTGTCTACTGGAGCTGGGAAAATCTCCAGATGCCTCAATATTGGTTAAAAAAAAAAAAAAAAGAACAGGTGGAAAGAATTAGCGTCGTTCAGGATATTAGCATAAACTGGTAGACTGTGTCTGAGCCCCGAACACTGTCAGGAAGGCTATTCCAAAGTTTTGGAGCTAAATATGAAAATGCCCTACCTCCTTTTGTAGATTTTGATATTCTGGGAACTACCAGTAGTCCGGAGTTTTGTGATCTTAAGGAGCGTGGTGGATTGTAATGTCAGAAGACTGACTAGATATGTGGGAGTCTTTCACTGTCAAGCTGGTGGTAACAGTACATCCTTCTAAACGCAAGCTGAATTGTGAGAGCTGTTGTGTGCTGTTTTATTGGGCCAATAAGTAATATCTCTGTCTTATCTGAATTCAATAAGAGAAAATTATCTGTCAACCAATCTTTTATATCTTGGACACATTCAGTTAATATAAAGTTGATATTTTGTCTAATTTTGTTGTCTAACTCAACCTGGCTAAAAGTGCACACTTGACTGCTGGCGTGCCGCTCTCTCTCTCTCTCTCTTTCAAAACGATGTCTTGTTATAAGGATGTGCGTCTTTGCCTTTGTCTTTAATTTTCGACTTGCTGCACGCTTTGCCTTTGCCCCTGATAACTTTACCAGTGCTATCTAATGCTAGGTATCATGGTCCTTAAATAAACCAGCTTCCAGGTGCACTGATTGCAGTTACGGGGCTGTCAACTGTCAACTGTGCAACTGAGAGACTGCAAGTCTGCTTGTTCAGAATTCTGCATTGTAGCCGCCTGCAGATCTGCCCATTCTGAACAGTGGGGAGTAGTTTCATGCAACTGTACCCTTCGCAAGACCTGCGTCATTACACTAATCAAGGAGTCCATGAACACTAGTGACTTCTAGAAGCACATGTGTGAAATACTGTAATAAGAGTATCAGAGGAACTGATTATTAAAATCATGACATCACATTGATTTTTAATCACTTCATGAAAAAATAGTCACTATAGTCAAATAGAACCGACTTTTCCTAATATCCATCTAGTAAAATGCTTGTCTCAAAAGCCCCCACCATACGTGCACACACAGCTTCTTTGTTCAGAATGTTTTACTCACAAAAATAATCATGTGAAATCTTTGATTGAACCAAACCTGATTATGATTTTTTTATCATCTACTTAAGTAGATGATTACAAAATTAAAATCAAAGATCCTAAGCATGATGAATGCATACAAAAACAAAACATTTCACTGTTTAAGTTACATTTAATTATTTAAAAAATGTTTAAATAATACATTAGTTTAAATACTAGTGTGTACTTACCAGCTGCTGTGAGTGTGAGTGTGAATGAGAGAAGAATAAAAGTCAGACAGATTTCCATCTCCCTCCTCACTGTACACGATGTGTTCACCTCCACTCACCCAGAGAGACAGAGAGAAGTGTGTCCCCTCACTCAGCCCCCTACAGAGAGAGAGAGAGAGAGAGAGAGAGAGAGAGAGAGAGAGAGAGAGAGACCAATCACACTCAACATTACCTTATTAGAAGATCAGAAAACATCATCACACAGCTTCAACAACAAATCAGATTAGGCATATTTTACATTCTCCATATATATCAATATAACATTAGTGCTGATGAACAGAGTTCCACCTTCCATCTCTGAGGTGTGTGACAGTTGGCCAGAGCCTCGCTTCCTGTCTTTGAGGTGCAACTTTTACTTCCGACAAATTATTACACATGTATATATATTTGACATAATATGTTTGATATGTACAGTATCTCAATGGATAATAATATAGAAATAAAACTTGGATCTGCTTTAGAGTAGTCAATGTGCAGCTTGTATAGCAGAACAGATTTACCGTCCTCTAACAATTACTCAATGTCACAAACCGGTATGACAGGCAGTTCGGTCGGATGTTATTGCCATGGGCATAAAGGGCAGGCATAGACGCAGAGGGGTTGTATCAACATAAAATCTTTAATGGTCAATCCAACACAAACAAAACAAAGGGCTCTGGACATACAAACACACCTAACCCGTCTCTTCAGATACATAGAGGCTTCTTTTAACAAATACAGACGTAGGTAGACATTAACAGCCCCATTAAGCATTTCAGATCATTTTAAGCACTTCAGTCCCTGTAGGAGTGACACGAGAGCTTAGGACTGACCCGGATTCTAGAGACTGGAAGGGGAGGGACTACTAGAGACTGGACAGGGCCGGACTACTAGAGACTGGATGGGGCAGGAATACTAGAGACTGGTCGGGGCAGGAATACTAGAGACTGGTCGGGGCAGGAATACTAGAGACTGGTCGGGGCAGGAATACTAAAGACTGGACGGGGGACAAAAAATAGAGACTATTATATAATATTTTTTTTGTATTTTTACATAAATGATTTTTTTATTATTGTTTTTGTGTTATTAGTTTTGGCACATTATATTTGTCAATACTTTATTAATTCATTAAAAATCTACAATATGAAGTAATAGAATAAAATAAAGTATAAAATAGATGTTGTAATGGGGGATCATACACCATACAGCTTTAGACACTAAACGACAGTTCAGCACTATGGACAGCAGAAAAGGGGTAGGGCAGCATATCTCTACACCGCCAGGCTTCCTATTTTCATTCACCACCCTGGAGACACTGCGCGCCATTAAAAGGAAAAGAAAACTCCAGTGAACCCCGATGCGAAGCCATTCCACAGCTGCCGCCTCCATGAACACGCTCCTTCAACCACCAGCCCAGCTCGTCACTGCTGCTGCTCACACTCCTGACCGGATCTCACCACGACACTTCACTCCACCTCACTTACCTCACCTCTCCCCTTCACCTAATACGAAGGGAAAATAAACGACTACCTGTTTAAGCATCGCACCTGCCATCTCTGTGTCTGTACCCGGCTAGGGACAAAAAGGCTTTACAATGTATAAAAAAATGTAAGAGTATAAACTTTAGAAATAAACTGTATGAGGTACTGTATATAGAATGTGCAATTTGTTCAATGTGCAAACAGCAGGAGTATGCGTGACCATGTTGTTGAAAATAGCAGTGTTATTGTCCATATTTAAAATGCATAGTTATTGTTCATTTTTCTGTAAATAAAACCAGAAATGTGCAACATATGTCCTGTGCACTGTGAAAATGTTCAGTGTTGTTGGTATTTTGGTGTGCTCCAATGCATGTGTAAAGGAAACATAGTACTGTGGAACCTTGGATTACGAGCATAATTTGTTCCGGAAGCAGGCTGGTATTCCAAAAACACTCGTAAACCAAATAGACTTTTCCCATAAGAAATAATGAAAACTCAAATTATTTGTTCTACAGCCCAAAACAATAAATACATAAAAATAATGAATACAACATATAAAGTAAAAATAAAACAAATTAACCTGCACTTAACATAAAAAAAAAGAATGTTAAAAATAAATCCAGACAGTTAAGTGTTTCCATTTGTGCAGGCAGGCGCCGTGTATTTGTATGTGTGTGTGGAATTAGCCCCTTGCCTCGTCTTAAACAGTAAAACTCCTTCTCCCTCCCCATACCTCGCTTTTTAAGTTTCACAACTAACATACACAATGCAAACACTTTTAACAGGAAAAAAAAAAAGAAATCTCTCTAATGATACTCGCGTGCTGTAAAGTAAAAAATTAAAAATAACAAATGAATCAGTACCTTACCTTTGAAAAGAATTGCGACAGAGCTGAGTTTTCTGTGTAAATAAAGCACGTATGCAGCTCGTAAAATAATACTTGCTCGGTTTCTGATTAAAAATTTATTAAAAATCTTTGCTCGGTTTGCGGAACACTCGTAAACCACGTTACTCGCAATCCGAGGTTCCACTGTACTGTACTTCGGCATTACTTCACAGAGATTCTTCAGCAGCCACGTTTGTTTGTGTACGGAGTTGAACTGGAATTACGTCACTTCCTCTTTTGAGCACGAGCGCGTACTTATGTCCCACCTTCTGTGCTCGGGAACACATGAATCGTTCCCGAGACCACCCCTGCAATCGGTCCAGTGATTCGTTCCCAAGCGCAGAACGATTTGGAACGATTGCATTCTCACAGACAAAAAACAACTGGTCCCAGGCCAAGTGTGCTTGGAAACAGTTCCCGGCCCCAATGAGAAAACGCCCTTAATGTATTGCGTGTTTGCTCTGGGGACTGTATCTTCATTTCGCCACAAGGGGGCATCGCCTCCCTAGTGAGACAGTGAGAAGCTTGTGGCTTTATTATGTAGATGTAAGTGGGATGTAAGTGGGATGTAAGTGGGATGCCAGTCGACAGGTTTAATTTTTTATTTAAGGCTTGTATAGTATCGTAGTGCCGCCATATGGAAGCTTCAGCTAGTATAGCTCATTGTGCATGTGACATGTTTACTGAACCTGATGCGCTCATGTAGCCTCATATTTACAGCCTCTTCTATTGTGTTCAAGTCTCCTTGACTATCCAGTCAGTATTTTGTTAGGAATATGTTGATTAAAGTGCTTTAATGTGTAAACTAGCTGTGACGTAGCTTCCTGTTTTCGTATTGATACCGTGAAAGTTCGTTGTTTGTTTGTACCAGCGTTTACATTATACTGCCTTTTCTGTTTATACTAAATAACAATATTAACTAGTTTACCTTCTAATACTCCTCGACTTTTGCCTTTTCTGTTTTTTTCACTTTTTCTGAGAACGTGCATATCTCCTCATCTAAGAACAACAAGCGGAATCCATCACATCACCAACTAAACTGACTCAGGTACGATATAATGGATAATATTCAGCTTGATCAGTGTGTAGAGTGCAGGATGTTTAGACATTGTTACTCCATCGTTAGTGATAATTTTACTTTTGATAGGTGTGTGTTAGTTAGCACTCTGACTGAGAAGATATCAGCATTAGAGGAGCGCATCCAGACTGTAGAGAGGGTTAGAGAGCGCGAGAGCAGTGTTATTCCCATAGCGGAAAGTCTGGGTGCTGCAGGCGGAGATAACCAGCCCCCGACTCCGGCAGTAGAGCCTCACAACGGGGCGAGTGGGTGACAACACGTCGGCCTACTTGTTCAGCCAACGCTAAGTCTAGCCCACCGGAGCACACCTCTTCTACGCTTCACGTGTCCAACAGGTTTTCTCTTCTCAGTCATGCACCAGCTGAGAAACCTGAAAGAGCTGTGGTTATAGGAGACTCAATACTGAGACATGTGAAATTAGCTAGGCCTTTAGGGGCGCCAGCGGCAGTGGTCAGGTGTATAACGGGAGCCAGAGCACCAAACATAGCTACGATAGTGGTACATGCTGGAGCTAATGATATACGCCTTCGTCAGTCAGAGGTTAGCAAGCATAACTTTACAGAGGTGTTTAAACTACTGATACTTTTCTTCTTCAAAATCATCAACCTATGTATTAGATCCTATACTGACACTTTTTCTCAAGGAGATAGTACAGCAATAACAGAACCCCTGTTGAAAGTAATTAACTTTTCAGTCAGCAATGGGTATGTTCCCAAATCCTTTAAATTAGCAGTTATTAAAGCGCTAATTAAGAAATCTGACCTTGACCCTTGTGAGCTGTCCAATTACAGGCCAATATTAAACCTCCCCTTTATCTCTAAGATTCTGGAAAAGATAGTAGCACAGCAACTATGTTCATATCTACATAGGAATGGCATAAACGAATTAGATTTAAATGGTGACCACTCTGCATGTTCTCAAGTGGAGTTTGGTGTTCCACAGGGTTCAGTTTTACACTGTAAAAAATCCAACTAGCAAAATGTTGGTATAATGAGTATTTATTAGTAATCTGGACAATAAGACATGAAAAAGCTGACTGAACTAGTGAAAACAAGTTCATTAAAAACTCGCTGGGTCAACTAAGGTTTAATTACTGAACAGACGTTCTAATGCAAGTTAACGCGCACAGAAGTTGGCGCATGCGCGCTGATACATTTCTGAAGTTGGCGCATGCGCGCTGTTACATTTCTGAAGTTGGCGCATGCGCGCTGATACGTTTCTGAAGTTGGCGCATGCGTGTTGAGTGCAGCGGGTATTTTGAACATCGTCTGGATTAGCAGCCCGTTTCTCCACCTCACAACGGACAACTTCTTTTAAACTTTGGTAAGTGAACATATTTATATCGAAGTCCTTTGTAGAAATTGTCTAAACATAAATGAGCGTTATTATATGGCGTTCTTTACGAAGTACATGTAGCTTGGTGCAGTTGTTTATTTAACGTGAGACAGTGAGAAAGATGCAAGTCATCCTGTAACCTGAATTACTACAATCAATATATTTTGTATTATTTTGAGTTTACTACATTTATTTGTTATTTATTACAGCTGTTGCATATTATGAAGTATATTTAATTATATTAGAAATATTAAATTTAGAATTGAATATTATTTAATTATTATTCACATCACATGATTATTTTCTCTATATCCCTGCATGTGTGATGTTTGATTTATTGGTTATGTTGTTTATGTTAAGAGGAACTAACAGGTTACCTGCCTGGGGTTTCCCATGGGACAGGTGAGAGTGTGACACGGTGTGAGAGAAGCACATGAGGAGAGCAGTTTGTCTTGCCGTTTGGCTTAATAAAATAAGTTGTTGCAAACCTAACTCTAGCCGTTTATTACCCGCAGCCAAAGAGACTGGAGAATAATAAGACAAGTCTAGAAAGTCTGGTTACGCTTCCGGTTAGGCGTTCGATGGAGTAGAGCGTGTTTACGGAGGGTCCTGCAGAATTCCACTAAAAATCGATATTAAAGCACAGTTTTTGTATTACCGAGTATCTGTAATAAAGTTTAGTAGGCTCGGGTTACTTTTCCTTACTTTGGATAAATTAAAATGAAAACTAGAGCCAATAAACTCGGTAACGAACAGACAACCCAACAGCGGCCTGCTACCGTTAGTCCATCCATGGCAGAGAGTGACGCAGCTAGCGCCGAGGAGCGTACCGGACTCGAGACGACTTCAGACGACACTCAGCGACTAAAAGTTGAAATTTTGTCATCGTTACGTAACGAACTTGCAGAAATCTTTCGTTCGGAGTTACGGTCCATGCTCGGTGACGATTTATCGACTATTAAGAGTGAACTTCAGGCGGTGAAAGCGGAGTTTTCTAATAGTCTTGTTTCGGTGCAAACGGACATGTTTGCGCTGAAAAGTACAGTGAAGGATATGGAACAGTCACTCTCTACCTGTTCTGATGACGTCACCGTGCTGGAGGACAAGGTGGACTCCCTCATGGCCACTGTGGCTAAATTGGAAGATAAGTGTGAAGACCTGGAAGCCAGATCTCGACGCAATAATATAAGGATCATAGGAATTCCAGAAGACAAACCCTGTACCACCCTAGCTGTCTCGGAATTGCTCAAAAAAGTCCTTAATACTGACAGGGACGTTATGGTTGACAGATCACATCGCGCGCTGCAGCCCAAGCCCAAGCCGGGAGAGCGTCCACGAGCGGTTGTGGCGAGGTTGCATTACCACTCAGACTGTACTGCGGTTCTGCAGCGTGCGCGGGAAGTGAGGCAGTTTATAGTTGATGATATGAAAATTAGCATCTTTCCGGATCTCACTGTAAAAACTGTTCGTGCTCGATCTGCCTTCAATGATGTCCGTCAGCAGCTGCGGAAGATTCCGGGGGTGAAATTTGGATTTCTTCATCCAGCCAAGCTGCGTGTTACTTACGATGGAGTGGAGAAACAGTTTAACTCACCAGACTTGGCTAAAGAATATGTCAGTAGTTTATTATCTCAACGAACAGAACCAAATGTTTCATGAGTATCTGAGCATGTGAGTGGGGTGAAGTAGTTTCTCCATACTACTGTGCTGTAGGATTATTATTATTAATATTATTATTATTATTATTACTAAGTTATAAGCTATTATGGTCCATACTCTGTTTAAAGGGTTTTCCAGTGTTTTACAGAAGATATTATGAAGAGTCTGGTCGTAGTCTTTGTCAGAGTTTCTTGATTGAAGTATATGTGTATGTAGGGTGTTGGTGGCTAAGTTGGAGTAAAATGGGCTTAATGTTGCAATGATTGAGATATTGTGCATTTCTGTTATTAGTAATTAGTGGGACAGTCTGCAGGGTTCCATCTTTTTTTGTTTGTTTCTAATCGCGAGAGTGAGGAGTATGGGTTGGCTCCAACTGGAGTCTGCACATAGTTTCACATCAACTAGTGATGTGAATATTGGTTGTGCTTATGGGTGGGATTGTTTGCAGGGGGTGGGTGTTTGGTTTTTTGCTTGTTTTTTGTTTGCCTGTTTTTTATGTCTTTGGTTTTTGTTTTGTTTCGCAGAAGGTATGAATATGTCTTTGATTTTATTTTCCAGTGGATTAGTGGAGTAGATGGCACATTTTTCTGGTTCTTTGTCCAATTCAGCCTATTCGACAATTAGATTTTTAACATGGAATGTTAAAGGCATGGGAAATCCAATTAAAAGGTCAAAGATCTTTTCTCATTTGAAGAGGCTAAGTGCTGATATAGTATTTTTGCAGGAGACACACTTAAGAAGTCAGGATCAGATTAAACTGAAATGCCCCTGGGTCAGCGAAGTTTTTCACTCAAATTTCAATTCCAGAGCTAGAGGGGTTGCAATACTAATTAACAAGAGGGTTCAGTTTATTTGTCATAAGGTAATAGCTGACAAAAATGGAAGATACTTGATCGTTGCTGGCTTGCTGTTACGGAAACCTGTACTTCTTGTTAATGTCTATGCGCCGAACTTTGATGATCCTGGCTTCATGAATAGATTATTTGGGATTCTGCCCGCACTGAATAGCCACTCATTGATATTCGCTGGGGATCTGAACTGTGTAATGGATCCGGTTATGGACCGCTCTAGCTCTCAAGTAAGGGCTGTGTCATCGATGTCAAGGTCAGTTGCAGAGTTTATGTCTAGCAATGGATGTGTTGACCCTTGGAGATTCTATAATCCTCAAGCTAAGGCATTTTCCTTTTTCTCCCAAGTGCATCAGTCATATTCCCGCATTGATTATTTTTTTATAGATAGCTTATTACTTTCTAAAGTAACATCAGTTTCATACCACGCTCTTGTTATTTCTGATCATGCTCCTCTCAGCGTTGATTTGCAGTTGTCTGTACAACCTCCATATTCTTCATCGTGGAGGTTTAATTCTCTGCTTTTGTCTGATGAAAAATTTATAGATTTTATTGCAACATCAATTGATGACTTTATGGCTACAAACCAGGACGGCACAGTTTCTTATTCCTTACTGTGGGAGACACTTAAGGCATACCTCCGAGGGCAGATTATTTCTTATTCTGCAAATTTAAATAGATGTCGCACTGGAAGAGTACGTGAGCTTACTTCTGCTATTCAACATCTTGACCAACAATTGGCTAGCTTCCCCTCTCAAGTCCATTTTAAACAGCGTCTGGATCTGCAGACTGAACTTGATATCATTTTAACAACTGATGCTGAACGGCTCCTGTTGCATACTCGTAGTTCTTATTATGAATACGGTGATAAAGCTAGTCGGCTCATGGCACATCAGTTAAGACGGCAGGCAGGTAGTCGCTTGATTCCACAGATCCAGGACTCATCAGGTAATTTGATATCTGATCCGGAAGGTATCAATGGTGTATTTAAATCATATTATTCTACCTTATATTCATCTGAATCACCATCAGACACCCACGATTTGATTTCATTTTTAAAGGATTTAAATGTCATCCCAATAGATACGGCTGTTGCTGCAGATCTTGATGCTCCTTTGGATGTGGAAGAAATTAAACAAGCAATTAAAATGATGCAGTGTAATAAAGCACCTGGGCCTGATGGTTTTCCAGTTGAGTTTTTTAAGAAATTTCAAAGTAAATTGGTCCCATTACTTTTAAATGTGTATGTGGAATCCTTAGAGAAGGGTTTCCTACCAGAGACACTAACACAAGCATCCATAATTCTGCTCTTAAAGAAGGATAAGGATCCCAAGTCGTGTAGCTCCTACAGACCTCTGTCGTTACAGAATGTCGATGCCAAGATCTTGGCCAAAGTGTTGGCTTTTCGCCTGGAAACCATACTTCCAAAGATCATATCTGAGGAACAAACAGGTTTCATTAGGGGGAGACAGTTATATTTTAATGTTCGCACTCTTCTAAATGTAATTCACTCCAAACATTCTGCTGTAACACCTGAGGTTGTGATTACATTTGATGCTGAGAAAGCATTTGACCGAGTGGAGTGGGAATATCTTTTTGCTGTGCTTCAAAAATTTGGGTTTAGGAATGAATTTATTTCTTGGATACGCCTATTATATGCTTCTCCCCAGGCTAGCATACATACCAATAACGTAAAATCCAGCTATTTTAATCTGAGACGGGGAACAAGGCACGGGTGTCCACTTTCCCCGCTGTTGTTTGCATTGGCCATTGAACCATTGTCGATGGTTCGTCATCTCTGTTTCGGGGCGTGGTCCGTGCGGGTATTGAAATAAAATTGTCACTTTATGCTGATGATTTGCTATTATATATCTCTAATCCAATATTGAGTCTGCCAAATATTTTATCCATTATAGAAAAATTTGGATCATTTTCTGGGTATAAGGTGAATCTTCAGAAGAGTGAATGCTTCCCCATTAATACATTGGCTTTGGGACTCCTACAGACAGACATTCCAGTTAAAATTAGTAAAACAGGATTTAGGTACCTTGGCATTAATATTACCAGATCCCTGCCTTCTCTGTTATCCGCTAATTTTTCTCCTTTGTTAGAGCAAACTAAGTCTGACTTTCAGAGATGGAAAAGTCTATATTTATCATTGACGGGTCGAATTAATGCAGTTAAAATGAATATCTTACCTAAATTTCTTTTTGTTTTTCAGTGCATTCCTTTATTTCTTCCTAAGCGCTTCTTTAAATCTATCGACCAGATTGTTACCCACTTTCTGTGGGGTGGAAAAGTGCCCAGAATTCGTAAATCAGTACTTCAGAGATGTCGGCTTAGTGGTGGGCTAGCTCTTCCCAATTTTATGTTTTATTACTGGTCAGCAAATGTTCATAAATTAACATTTTGGCTCAATCCATCTAATGCACTGTGGTGCAGATTGGAGGCAAGTTCATGTGTATCTACCTCATTATTGGCATTGCTTACTTCACCCCTATCTTGTAAAGTTACTTCCTTAACACATAGCCCGGTAGTCCTATCCACCCTTCGGATCTGGGGTCAATTCAGGCGACATTTCAAATTTATCTCTGCCTCATCATTAATGCCGTTACAGAACAATCACATGTTTCCACCATCTATTACTGACCCTGTTTTTAAGCAATGGTACGGAAAAGGCATTAGATGCTTTCAAGACCTATATAAGGAAGGTACCTTTTGCAGTTATCTACAGTTGTCTTCAGAACTGGGGCTGCCTGATTCCCATCTGTTTAGGTTTTTACAGGTTAGACATTGTGCTGCCACTCTGTTTCCTGGCTACCCCTCTTTACCTCCTATGCAAGAATGGGAAGAATTTTTGAAGTTTAACCCTCACCATAAGTCCCAAATTTCAAGAATTTATGGTCGGTTATTATCTTTAGATGGGAGTGTTATTGATAAAATTCGAAGATCCTGGGAGGGGGAGCTTGGAGAGGAGTTTGAAGAGGAATGGTGGGCCGCTGCTTTGGACAGAATACGTTCTAGTACAATATGTGCTCGTCTGAGCCTCATACAATTTAAGGTACTACACAGAATTCATTTTTCTAAGGCCCGCCTATCTGCAATATATTCTGCTGTAGAGGACAGATGTGACAGATGTCAATCATCTCAGTGTACTTTAAGTCACATGTTTTTCACTTGTTCGAAACTGCAAAATTACTGGGTTAACTACTTTACAGTGATGTCACAGGTGCTCAGGGTTGATATTGACGTTTGCTCTGCTATTGCAATTTTTGGGGTTCCACGGGTCAGGTCTCAGTTCAGTTCCAAACAACTGGACATTTTGGCATTTACCTCTTTAATAGCGAGGCGTCGTATTCTGATTCACTGGAAATCTGCCAAGCCTCCTAGTGCATCTCAATGGCTTATAGATACCATGTCCTTTCTAAAACTAGAAAAGATTAGATGCTCTAGGAGGAGTAGCTTTCTTAAAAAATGGCAATCTTTTATTTCATATTTTAAATCACTCAATTTTCTGCCTTCTGATTAGTGTAGTTTTTTTTTTGTTTGTTTGTTTTTTTGTTTGTTTATTTTTTAGTTAGGGGGTTTTCTATTTGTATTTTTTTGGGGTGTGGTTGTTAGTTCATGTTTGATTGTACTTGATGCTTGTTTTATTGTTTTCTGCATGTTTATATTGTTAAAAATGGACAATCGCTTAAAATTTATATCTGTAATGATGACTACACAATAAAAAGTTTGAACAAAAAAAAAAAAAAAAGAAAGTCTGGTTACATTCATAATAACTCTTCTACACTTGGTATTTAAAATCTGCAGTATTTGCACCACGAATGTGTTTGTAATCCATGCATTTCAGAATGGATAAACACATTTCCAGACTTCATCACAAGACCTCAAACTTTGCCATTTCATGTAAGTAAACATTTACAATGCAGTATTTTTAATGATTTTAAGAACGAAGTATGAAGTTAGGGCAAAAAATTATTCTTGTTACACCTTACTAGTTTACTTTTTTTATGTAAGACTATTCATACCCCATTTCATTAAATATAACGAAAGAAAGTCAAAAGACTATTGGATATTTCCTTGCAAACCTATAATTGGTCAGATTAGCTCTGCACTAGCGTTCAAAAGTTTTAGATCTGTATTATTTTTTTTGTTTTTAAAAGAGTTTTATGTTAATCAATGCTACATTTATTTGATCAATATAAAATACTACATTTATTTGATATAGTAAAACTGAAATAAGGTGAAATAATGTTAGACTACAAAATTTCTGTTGTCTACTGGAATGTACTGAACTTAAAACTGTAATTTATTGCTGTGACATTAAGCTGAATGTTCTGCATCATTACTCAAGTCTTTAGTGTCACATGATGATCTTCAGAAATCCCTCTAATATGAGGATCTGATCATGGGAAAATTTCTTGATATTTTTGTATAGAGAGTTAGTTAAGTAATACTGTCATTCAGTCGTTTGGGGGAGGTTATTGTTTCCACAAAACTCAAATGTTTCTTGATCATTATGAATTAATTAATTTTAGGATTAAATTAAGGATCATGTGACACTGAAGAATGTAGTAATGATGCAGAAAATACAGCTTTACATCACAGCAATAAATAAAATAATTTAAATACATTTCAATGGAAAAAAGCTGTTTTATTTCACATGATTCCTGTTTTACTGTATTTCTGATCAAATAAATGTAACCTTCATGAAAACTTGTGCGAGTTCAGTTCTGCTCTGAAGCACAGTTCTTCTCTTGGAAAACATATAAGAAATAGAGAGATCGTATTTTGCCCCTTACAGAAATGTAGATTCAAGCTTTAGCAGCCATAGAACAAGAAAACATAAAAATAACACCATCAAAGATTTCAGATTAATGCATAAGGAATCAGAGAAAATCTTGAATGAAACAGAACCTGAGCTGAACAGTGAACCTGAAGCTGGGACTTCACCTTGTGCACATGTGCAGTACAGTCGTGGCCAAAAATTTTGAGAATTACATAAATATTGGAAATTGGAAAAGTTGCAGCTTAAGTTCTTATAATAGCAATTTGCATATACTCCAGAATGTTATGAAGGGTGATGAATTGCATAGTCCTTCTTTTCCATGAAAATTAACTTAATCCCGAAAAAATTTCCACTGCATTTCATTGCTGTCATTAAAGGAGCTGCTGAGATCATTTCAGTAATCACCTTGTTAACTCAGGTCAGAATGTTGACGAGCACAAGGCTGGAGAT
This sequence comes from Clarias fuscus, assembly GCA_030347435.1. Classification (NCBI taxonomy): domain Eukaryota; kingdom Metazoa; phylum Chordata; class Actinopteri; order Siluriformes; family Clariidae; genus Clarias; species Clarias fuscus. Next base: position 27,589,247 of record CM059224.1, read on the forward strand.
CATTATGTCAGGCTGATTGGGTTGAATGGCAGACTTGACATGTTAAAAGGAGGGTGATGCTTGAAATCATTGTTCTTTCATTGTTAGCCATGGTGACCTGGTGCAAAGAAATTCGTGCAGCCATCATTGCGTTGCATAAAAATGGCTTCACAGGCAAGGATATTGTGGCTACTAAGATTGCACCTAAATCAACAATTTATAGGATCATCAAGAACTTCAAGGAAAGAGGTTCAATTTTTGTTAGGAAGGCTTCAGGGTGTCCAAGAAAGTCCAGCAAGCGCCAGGATCATCTCCTAAGGAGGATTCAGCTGCGGGATCGGAGTGCCACCAGTGCAGAGCTGCTCAGGAATGGCAGCAGGCAGGTGTGAGCGCATCTGCACGCACAGTGAAGCGAAGACTTTTGGAAAAGAAGCCACTTCTCTCCAAAAAAAACATCAGGGACAGATTGATCTTTTGCAAAAAGTATGGCGAATGGACTGCTGAGGACTGGGGCAAAGTCATATTCTCGGATGAAGCCTCTTTCCGATTGTTTGGGGCATCTGGAAAAAGGCTTGTCCGGAGAAGAAAAGGTGAGCGCTACCATCAGTCCTGTGTCATGCCAACAGTAAAGCATCCTGAGACCATTCATGTTGTGGGGTTGCTTCTCATCCAAGGGAGTGGGCTCACTCACAATTTTGCCCAAAAACACAGCCATGAATAAAGAATGGTACCAATACACCCTCCAACAGCAACTTCTTCCAACGATCCAACAGTTTGGTGAAGAACAATGCATTTTCCAGCACGATGGAGCACCGTGCCATAAGGCAAAAGGGATGACTAAATGGCTCGGGGACCAAAACGTTAAAATTTTGGGTCCATGCCCTGGAAACTCCCCAGATCTTAATCCCATTGAGAACTTGTGGTCAATCCTCAAGAGGCGGGTGGACAAACAACAACCCACTAATTCTGACAAACTCCAAGAAGTGATTATGAAAGAATGGGTTGCTATCAGTTAGGATTTGGCCCAGAAGTTGATTGAGAGCAGCCTAGTCGAATTGCAGAGGTCCTGAAAAAGAAGCGCCAACACTGCAAATACTGACTCTTTGCATAAATGTCATGTAATTGTCGATAAAAGCCTTTGAAACATATGAAGTGCTTGTAATTATATTTCAGTACATCACAGAAACAACTGAAACAAAGATCTAAAAGCAGTTTAGCAGCAAACTTTGTGAAAACTAATATTTGTCATTCTCAAAACTTTTGGCCACGACTGCAGAATTGAGAAAACAAGACACAGAAAAATTTGATGCTGAGACACTTGAGCACAAACCTGAACATCTTTTTTGCCAAGTAAACAGTATTGCATATTTCTAAATCTTTCTCTCATAATTAGAGTCTCCCTAATGTTAAATGTTATGAATACCTGAAAGTATATCAAAGGTGACAATGCATAACATTAGCGCCCTTTTTTCAGACTTCAAATATTGTGGCTCACTGAATGAAAACTGTCCTGGAAGATCTCCCATGTGTTTATCCGTGATGGATCATCTGCACTATTCAGAACATGTCTGGTGAGTATGTTGCATTGATTCTCTGCAGGCACTTTGACAAAAATACGGCTGTTAATGTTTGTGTTGACATTATTAAGATATTTAAATTCTTATTCATTTGACCTCCGGCTCTTATCTGATCATCTCAACTGATTTTAAAGATTTATGAGGTGTTTCTTTCTGTACATTTTGTCTATATTAATCTAGTAGGATCCAAAATGTTCATGGAACAAAAAGAAATATAAAAACATAGAAAAGATGGATGTCAAAAGTGATTTTTTTTTTTTTTTTGTACTCTTTATTACATTAGGACAGTACTCCTGATGGCGGACAGACCAGAGGTATGAAAGTGGGAGTTCCTATTGTGATTGAAGATGATGACTCCCCTACGACTTTGACCAGTGTCATAAACTTTACTCTTGTGTTGGAGGAAGGGATTGTCTTGCAAGATGCTCCAGAACAGTTTGGCCTTTGACCTGTTTGCCTTGGATTTCAGTACCAAAAAATCGGAAGTACACTTTTGAGGTGATTGAGAAGGTGTTCATGGAATTGGGCACTCACTGCTCTGCAAGGGTACAATCCCTTAAGACTTAACTTCTCCTATGACTTTGCTTTTGTGAGCTGTTTTCAGACTTCAAATTATTATTATTATTATTTTGTACTCTTTTCCTTGTTTTGTTAAGTTTAGACTGTAAAAGGCATTTTGCCATGTTTCTTTTTGTGTACTTTTATTTTAAAGTTATGGAATGTGGTTGTAGTGTGTTCCTTTTGGTTTAAAATAAAATTTGGAGGAAACTTTCAAGCATTTAGTTTCAGCTTTTTTCATTATATTGCATTACAAAAAAACCTGCTTCAGTAAATTTAAACACATATTTTGAACCCAAAACATGTGACAAGTTCACATTTATTAAATTAATAAGTCTTTGAAACTATCAAATCACTTTTAACTTAACAAAAGAATATAAGTTGGGAGACCTTACTCAGTAAATTTAGTTAAGTCAACAACAAGTTGACTTAACTCAAAATGTCAAGGCAACTTGCTGCACAGCTTTTTTGAGTTCAGTGAACAAGTTGGGTTAAAAGTGGAGTTAACTCAAAAAAGCTGTGCAGCAAGTTGCCTTGAAATTTTGAGGTAAGTCAAGATTTTATTTTTTACAGTGTAGGCCCACTGCTTTTCTCTCTTTACATGCTTCCTCTGGGCAACATAATTCTTAAGCATGGTATTAGTTTTCATTGTTATACTGACAACACCCAGTTATACGTCTCGGCAAAACTAGATGCGAAAAACCAGCTTACTAAAAGTTTGTGTGCAGGACAACTCAACTCAACTCATCTTTATTTGTATAGCACTTTAAAAAACAAGAATGCCCCAAAGTGCTTCACATAAATAATAAAATATAGTAATATTATAAAATAAGGAACTAAGTTAAGAAATTAAAAATAATAATATAATAAAAATAATAAATATTAAAAAGGAACATAATCACATCACACACAATCTCATGTTGGTTTAAATGCCAAAGAAAACATGAGTTTTGAGATGGGACTTAAACACGCTCAGTGATGTGGCCTCACGAATGGTCAAGGGTAGGTCATTCCACAGTTTGGGTGCCGCCTGTTACGGTTACTGCTTGCTGGACGAAAGAAAGGCATTATAGCAGAGGTGAAGTGAACCAAAGGATTTATTGAAAACAAAACAGGGAACCAAAAGAACAGACATGAACTGAAACCAGGATAAACTAAACATAGAGCTACACAGACTAGGGGTTACAAAGACTGAGAGACAGACAGGCTAGGAGACAGACAAACCAGGAGAACGCTTGGAAGAACACGGAGCGGAACAACATACCAGAACAAACAGTAACCCTAGACGAACAGATGCAAGACAAGGACAAACTGAACACAGGAACATTTATAACAAAGCTAATGAGCACAGCTAATTAGCAACTTCAGTTCAGGTGAGCGCCACATCACCTGACCGAGGTGCATTCTGGGGATTTGAGTCCACCAAAACTACAAATGAAAACAAAAACACAAAATGGAGTCTGTGGGCGCTTTGGCGCCCTCTGGTGGTATCCCCTGACACCGCCACAGAGAACGCCCGATCACCCCTGAACTTGCATTTGGTCTTGGGTACCATCAGCAGAAGTTTATCTGAGAGTCCGTGATGGAGCATATGGCTTAAGCAGATCCGAGAGGTAGGGCGGGGCAAGGCCATGTAAACATTTAAACGTGACCAAAAGAATTTTAAAATTAATTCGGTACTGTACCGGGAGCCAGTGAAGAGAAGCCAGAACTGGAGAGATATGTTCTCTTTTACGTGTAGACGTTAATAGTCGAGCAGCGGAATTTTGGATCAGCTGTAGCCGATGTAATGCTGCTTGAGAAACCCCAAAATACAGGGCACTGCAGTAATCAATACGAGTGGTGATGAAGGCGTGAATGGCTATTTCGAAAAGCCTAAAGGACAAAACAGGTTTAAGTTTTGCCAATTGCCTTAACTGAAAGAAACTGGACCGAACCACAGCACTGATCTGTTTATCAAATTTAAGGCCATGGTCAAAAATAACACCTAAATTTGATCTGAGTCTTTTTATCATTAAAATTTAAAACATTTTGGGCTAACCATGCCTTTATGCCATCTAGACATGTTGACAGAGCCTTGACAGAGTAGCCTTCCTTCTGCTTTAATGGGAGATAGATTTGACTGTCGTCTGCATAGCAATGAAAGGAGAAGCCATGTTTTCTCAGGATATAACCGAGCGGCAACAAATATAACGAGAAAAGAAGGGGTCCAAGGATAGAACCCTGTGGGACTCCATATGTCAGAGGAGCTGATGAGGATTCCAGATCTCCAAGGCTAACCAAAAATGTTCTATCAGTAAGATAGGACCTAAACCAGTCTAGAGCTGCCCCCGTAATTCCCACCCAGTGTTCTAGGCGTAACAGAAGGATGTCATGGTCTACTGTGTCAAAGGCAGCTGTTAAATCAAGCAGCAGAAGAATCACAGAATCACCAGAATCCGTAATACGATAAATGTCATTTAAGACCCTTAACAGAGCTGTTTCAGTACTGTGAAGAGCCTTGAAACCAGACTGAAAAACCTCAAGAATTCCATGCTCACTAAGAAAACTTATTAGTTGTGTATAAACTACTTTCTCCAAAATCTTAGACAGAAATGGTAGCTTGGAGATTGGTCTGTAATTAGAAAACACAGACGGATCAAGATTAGGTTTCTTTAACAAAGGCTGCACAACTGCATGTTTAAAATTTCTGGGTACCACCCCAGATCCCAAGCTGCTATTTATAATATTTAAAACTATAGGACCTAGAATGGGAGCCAATTCTTTGAAAAGATGCGGAGGAATGGGATCAGCAGGAGATCCTGCAGGCTTCATAATATTAATAATCTTTAACAGAAATGAAAGAGAGATAGGCTCAAACTGGTTAAAAACAGCAGAGCTAGAGACAGAAGTAGAGATAGATGGGTCACATGCAGGAGATGTAATAAGAGCCCTTGTAGAAGAAACCTTATCAATAAAAAACTGGAGAAAGTTTTCACACACTGCATAAGAGCTTTCGAAACTGACAATTTGGGGGCCATTAAGAATTACATTAAATGACTGAAATAAAACGCGAGGCTTATGACAGTTAGCTAAAATTAACTCAGAGAAATGTTTGGTTTTTGCAGCTTTTACAGTTTTCTGATAAAGACGCCAACTGTCTCTCAATGAAATAAAAGACACTTGCAACTTGTCCTTTTTCCATTTTCGTTCCATTTTGCGTCACTCACGTCTGACAGCACGCGTCTCATCATTTAACCATGGTTCAGATTTAACTTTGGGGTGCCTGATTTTTAATGGAGCCACAGAGTCCAAGGCAGCCTTACAGGTGGAATGGAACCAGGATACTAGTGCCTCAGTGTCAAAGCCAGCAACAGAGGCGTACTTCGAGATGTCATCATCACAGCTCCGGTTAAACGCATCAGAGAACAGAGCGGCGGTGGAGGAGTTAAACACGCGACAGCGCCGTACACACGCGCAAGGTTTAACATCATTATTCGGCAAAACAGAATCAAACAAAACAGGCATATGATCAGAAAATACTGCATCACAGACTTCAATGTTAGAAATAGATAATCCATGAGATAAAACAAGATCAAGGGTGTGCCCCTGCTCCTGTGTGGGGCCAGACACTGACTGCACAAAACCAAACGAATCAATTAAACTTAAAAAATCTTTGGCCAGCAGACTTTCAAGGCAACAAACATGAACATTAAAATCACCCACAAGAAGGACACGATCATATTTAGGCATCATTTCCGCCAAAAAGTCAGACAAGTCAGTTAAAAAGTCCTTATTATACTTAGGTGGACGATAAATCACTCCACACAGCACTGTGTGAGAGCGGCCAAGCTCAAATACGTTCAGCTCAAAGCTGGAAAAAGTCAAAAATGACAGCTGCTTACAATAGAAGTTATCCCTGTAGACCACCGCGATTCCTCCTCCTCGACCCGATGTTCTCGGGGAATTTAGATAGGCATAGGATGAGGGGAGAAGTTCAGAGAAGGCACTGTACTCACCAACACTCAGCCATGTCTCCGTAATGAAAAGAAAATCCAACCCACGTGAGGTGATAAACTCCTTTAGAATGAACGTTTTGTTGTTTAGTGATCTAGCATTTACCAGACCCATCTTGGTCATCCTGTTTAGAGTCGAGGGCGGGTTGAGATGAGGCCAGGGCGCGCGACACAGCGAGCGCAGGTTCCCTCTATTCACCCCTCGCAGCTGGCGAAAACGGGGAGCGCTACAATGCGTCCGAGAAAATTCACCCGAGCCAACCACAGGTACCAGCCAGGATACAGCATCCGTTACACCACGAGACATAATACAGTACTGATCGGTTCCATAGATCGGTCAGAGGGTCTCTGGAAAACTCGCCCAACAGGCCTTAAGCCTCACTTGACGACCGCTGCGTTTGCCTCGGCGACGGGAGCGCTTTCTCCGGCGACCTGGAACTGCACCGTGGTAGAGGTGAGCAGGTATTCCTGATAACAGTGGGGGCAAGTGATTTTGCTCTTTATTCTCAAACCGTGTTAAATTTTCCACAGCAGGCCGAAGGTTCAAGAGTGTTTGGCGGTCATATACCAACAGAGAGTTAACTTTTTGAGTAGCAAGTAGCAAAAACAATAATAATCCTAATAATAATGTCAACAGAAAACGGCAAGCCACACACACTGGCGCCATCTTGACTTGACATGTTTCATAATTCATAATTTTTTATCCTATAATTTTTTATCCTATAAAAAATTATATAAATTATATGCTATAAATCCACGTCATTATTTTAAGAAATTATTATTAATTTGTAAACTAATTATTGATGCTTATTGTGTTATAATCAAATAAAATAATAATAAAAAATAAAATCCCTTAGGGGTCTGTAGGGGTTTTTGGGGCCCTAAAGAAGTCCTGACATTTGTGTATTTTTCAGTTACTTATAAACATATAAATGTCTAAAATCTGATTACAAACTGGCTACAGTAATATGTGAGCAGCATTTATGTACAAATTAATAACAGTAATGCGTGGTTATTGATAAATGAAAAGAAAACATAAAAACTAACTAAAACAAGGCTTTAAAACACAATCATAACATTTGTTGTAAAGACTTTTGTACACCTGGAGCTAAAGTGTTTGTGCTAAATAACATTATAGATAGCAGAGTCATAAGCTAATCAAAATCTGAACCAAATAGTAAGCTAAATTGTAAGCTAAAGCTACACAAAACTGAGTGAAATACATTAGAACATTTACACCACAGCTGATACTCAGTGTCTGTTTGAGTCCTCCTCGTATTAATGAAATAAATAACCGAACTACAATTATCAACCTGCAGTAAACCAAATATGCCGTCTGCTTCTGTGTGACATCATCGTTTACTCACGTGTACTGGAGTGTGCAGTCAGCGGTCAACCAAAAACAAGGAGCTCAAAAAAGATTCATATATTTTTCATCATCATTATTATCAACATCATCATATTAATATGAGAATAATTTAAACTATAATTAAATCAAGTCTTTAATATTATACAGGCTAGTAATCTGTAAAAAATAAATAAATCTCAGTACACCTTTAATCAATTATTATTATTATTTTATCAATTATTATTATTTGTCAGGGATAACCCCTAGAGGGCGCCAAAGCGCCCTGTGTTTTGAGTTGTAGTTCAGTTGATTTAAACTTCAGTTCCCGTGTGGCAACTCGGTCAGGTGACCAGGGGGCGCTCACCTGAACCGAGTTGGTCGTTAGTTTCTTTATAAATAGCTTGTTTGAGTTCTTTTGTGTTGTCTTGCAACTGTTAATTTCTCTTGGTAAATGTCAGCATGTTTCATAGTGTCTTTTGTTTCTTCGTCTAGACGTGTTTTAGTTTCAGTTTCATTTAAAGTCTATTTGTTCTGTTTAAGTTCCCTGTTTTGTGTTTAAATAAACATCGTTTTCCCTGAAACACCTGGATCCTCTGCATATATGCCTCGCACCCCGAAACGTGACAGATTGCAAGACCTAAAAAGAGGCATAGCAGAGGAGCCCTTCCCCGGGGAGATTCTTTTTGGGGGGGGGCAACGATGTTTGGAGTTTGGGGAGCCGGCGTGGAAGGTAGCCGGAGAACCAAACGGCGTAGCGGCAAAAGAGCGGAGTGTGAGCGGGACGTGCAGCTGGGAGCAACCTCCCAGAGTGATTGGAGCAGCTTTCAGCGGTGCGCTCTGAGAAACGAAGAGCGCATTCGTGACCTGCGGGAGCAGGTGGCCAGGCTCCAAGGGCTGCTAGCACAGCTGCACCGCGCCGCTGAGCACAGCGAGCTGCTGCCGCTGCACTGCGGCGAAGAGGAGGGCGAGCTTCCGACGCTGCACTGTGCCTTCGAGGACGGCGAGCTTCCGTCGCTGCACTGTGCCTTCGAGGACGGCGAGCTTCCGTCGCTGCACTGTGCCTTCGAGGACGGTGAGCTTCCGTCGCTGCACTGTGCCTTCGAGGACGGCGAGCTTCCGTCGCTGCACAGTGCTGCCGAGGACGGCGAGTTTCCGTCGCTGCACAGTGCCTTCAAGGACGGCGAGCTTCCTCTTCCTCCGCCGCCGCCTTCATGCGCCGCTGAGGATCGCGAGCTGCCTCTTCCTCCGCCGCCGCCTTCATGCGCCGCCGAGGAGCACGAGCTCCATCCTCTTCCTCCGCCGCCGCCTTCATGCGCCGCCGAGGAGCACGAGCGCCATCCTCTTCCTCCGCTGCCGCCTTCATGCGCCGCCGAGGACTTCGAGCTTCCTCTTCCTCCGCCGCCGCCTTCATGTGCCGCCGAGGACTTCGAGCTTCCTCTTCCTCCGCCGCCGCCTTCGTGCGCCGCCGAGGACTTCGAGCTTCCTCTTCCACCGCCGCCGCCTTCGTGCGCCATTGAGGACAGCGAGCTTCCTCTTCCTCCGCCGCCGCCTTCGTGCGCCATTGAGGACAGCGAGCTTCCTCTTCCTCCGCCGCCGCCTTCGTGCGCCGTTGAGGACAGCGAGCTTCCTCTTCCTCCGCCGCCGCCTTTGTGCGCCGTTGAGGACAGCGAGCTTCCTCTTCCTCCGCCGCCGCCTTCGTGCGCCGTTGAGGACAGCGAGCTTCCTCTTCTTCCGCCGCCGCCTTCGTGCGCCGCTGAGGATCGCGAGCTGCTTCCTCTTCCTCTGCTACCAACGCCACCTGGCATCATAGAGGACGGCGAACGTCTTCTACATCCGCCGCCCAGCATCACGGAGAACGGCGAGCTCCCTCTACCACCGCCGCCTTGCCTCAGTGAGGACGGCAAAAGTCTTCTGCCTCCGCCGCCCTGCTTCAACAGGGGCATCAGGCCATCGGAACCACTGGCCATAGGTGCCAGCCTCTGGGTGAGAGGGGCGGACATTGGACCCTGGGGGGGATGCCCTGGACCTCCTGTGGCGCCCCGGAGTTGCGCCCTTTGAGGGGGGGTTATGTCAGGGATAACCCCTAGAGGGCGCCAAAGCGCCCTGTGATTTTTGTTTGTAGTTCTTTTCGTTTTACTTCATTTCCCATCATGCACTTCGGTCAGGTGACGTGAGGGCGCTCACCTGAACCGACTTGCTCATTAGTTTTATTATAAATGGTTTGTTTCAGTTCAGTTTGGCGTCTTGCAACTGTTAATTTATCTTGGTCATGATCTGCATGTTTCATAGTGTCTTTTCTTTCTTCTATTAGTGTTTTAGTTTCATTTAAAGTATCTTTGTTGAGTTTCCCTGCCTTTTTTGTGTTCATAATAAAACATCGTTTCCTTTTAATATCTGGATCCTCCTGCGTTTATGCCTCGCACACCGACCCGTGACATTATTATTATTATTATTATTATCAATAATACGGAGGAAGTGACGTCCGCGCTGGTGTCTTCGCAGGGTGTTCTGAATGGTTCTGAAGTTTTGTTGAGGGAAGTTCCCTTCACCGACATTCACCACAAACGGAGTAGGGAGTAGGGAGCACCCTCCTAGAGACACAACTCCTGAATAGTGTTTATGTCTGGAGTTATGATGTGTGTAATTTTGGTGTTAAGTCCTCATCATGTGTTTAACTCTGAATATGAGACATTGTTTTAAAATAATGTGTTTATAATGCGAGTTTGTGTATTTATCTGTGTGTTTCTGAGAATAGAATAGAATCTTTATTGTTATTGTACACGAACAGTGACATTTGATTTGCAATTTTTAAAAAAGTCCTAAAATAAACAAAATAAAAACATAAACATGGTGCAGTAGAGCAGTATACACTTGTGTGATATTAATTTTTCCCTGCATGTGATTTACTCAACTCAAACACAGATCATCACAATATACAAAAATAATAGACATTAAAGCACTTTCATTTCATTAATTGTATAAAAATAGATGATTGTTACACAATAGGAGAAAAAGCTAATAAAACTCTGCATAATGCAAAATATTGAAATGTTCACATTCTACAAGTCTAAAAAGTCACCTTTGCTTGTTTATCGCTTATTAAGATGTAACATTAAAATTAACGAGCCATCACTCATTAAAAAGTGAGAATATTGAATAAAACCTGAGATCACAAAACAAACATCTGAGAATATTAAAGAAATATTAGATTATTAAACAAAATCCTGAGAATAAGGAAAGAAATTGGAGAGTTTGAAGGAAACCTGAGAATTTCACATGAAAATCTGAGAATACGTAATGAAACTTCCAACATACACAGCTCCCTAATAGAGACTGCAACAAAACATTCATTTCAATGATATGTCTTATAGTTAAACACACAGCATGAAACCTATACGCATATATTGCTGGCATATTGTTTACAAAGACAAGATATTCAGATGAATTGTCAGAAATGTGTGGTAAAAGGAAAGCTGGAAACATTTGGTTAAGTAATAATGGAGCTGATTTAACTCTCCCTAATCTATTTACTAATAACAAGGTGAGAAAATGAACACGGTTCAGAATGCGTGAAATTATTGGAAGTAGAATCAAATCACTGTTTGTGTTTATAAAAGTTGAAATGTAATTTCCTGAGAAAAGGCCTTTGGGGGCGTGTCTCAGTCACATGGTCCCTGTCTTTCTGAGATTTCTCCTCCACCTCATCATATTCTGTAAAATAAACACATTTACCTCTTTAATAGATCCTTTGTATTGGATTAATAGTCATTGTTTTGTAAAACCTTCAAATACAGTAAATGATGCACTATGTAGGATTTCTTTGATCTTTAAACAATAAATGAAGAGAATAGAGGACATTTATCAGATGAGTTTTCTTAATATTAACACAGGCCATGTGTATAAGATGTGATCGAGACGTCCATCAAATTTCACATCATTTTACAAACTGATTCAAAACAATAATACATTTTCTATAGTATTACATTTCTATTGTCCTGTTAAATGTTTGGAATAAATAGATTCCAGTCCTTACAAGATTGTGTTTATAAAACTGTGGAAGTAAAAGAGCCATAAATATCCAGGTCTTATCTAAAGTGTGTAATAAATCTGGCTGCACTTGTTAAATGACAGAACAGAGATTTGTTATAAAAACAGTAAGCTGATGTTTATATTATATATCACAGGTAATATTTACAGTAGGTCTTATCTAAACTCTTTAATAAATGCACTTGTTCAATGACAGAACAGAGAGAACATTTGTTGTAAAATCTCTTCTGAAAGTTGATATTTATTATATACCATATAGAATCTAATCATATAGAATCTAATCTTTGACTTTGCTGCCTGTGCACTTATGTACATTACAGAATAAACAAGAAGTCACTCACCTTCTGTCTCTCCTCCATCCTGTTCCTCAGTGATGACATCATCATAATCTTCTGGATTGTCTAATCAACAAAGAAATGAAGACGTAATAAACCAGTGTGTGTGTGTGTGTGTGTGTGTGTGTGTGTGTGTGTGTGTGTGTTTGTTGCTCTTAGAGTAAAATATTGAGTTACTGAGGAGAACAGGACGTTTATATGGAAAATAAAGCTAACAGAAATCATTTAAATATATAAACTATTACATATTAACTTGATTATACTGATTTTATATTAACACTAAGTTGTGAAATTAAATTAGGAAGATCCCATGCAAATGAAGAGCTAAACGAAACAATTTACTTAGATACACTATTTAAATGATGAGTTATTAAATTGATTAAAGTTTATGAATCAATGCATCCCTTAATTTAATGAGGTTTTATTGTCTCCCAGCTGCTACAGTGAGAAAAAGGATTAACCAATAGGAATGGTGCATTTTCCCATTAGTGTGTGAAAGCTACGAGCCAGAGATCTCCACTATAACCACTGAGATATGGAGCTGAGAGCTGATGAAGTCGCCTGCTGGAGCTTTACTGCAGTAAGGACATTATATCATGTTTACCCCTTGTTTACATGCGTATTTATTTATTTATTTATTTATTTATTTATTTATATATATTATAACTGTATTTTATGGCAATGTTCCTAAAATTATAAAAAATTATTTAATTGTTCATTGTAATGTTAAAATCTTTTCTAATCTTATATTAACTTATCGTACTTATTTTATCTTATATCTTATTTTTATTTATTTTATGTTTTTTTTATCTTCATCACATTGCAAGGAAAGAATTTCACTGTGCAGTAATGTATATGTGACAAAGTCTTAACTTAATCTAACTACCTTAACATTCAGATTAATTGGAAAACTAATGCGTTGATGTTTTCAATGTTTTTATTTGAAATGGTTACCACTTAAGAAAAATGAGTTTAAATAAATGTATCAATAATAATAATAATAATAATAATAATAATAATAAAATTTAGCTGTTTAAGAAAAAAAAAGAAATAAAACAAAAAGAATCATTCAATATCATCATTAAGTCATAGTTGCCATTCATATTAAATAGTTAAATAAATAAATAAAATTGTCCATACATGTTTTATATATATTAACGAATTAATTATATATGAATATTGTTCAATTATTAATAAAAATGTAATATTAAATGAGTATAAGTGCTATATTTACAGTACATATATGGAGCTCATGTGTACTTCTCTTCCTCTGTGGCAGTACCACTCTGGACCAGTAGGGGCGCTTTTCATGTGAATCTCATTTAAGGCCTTAAAATCTTGATTTTGTAACATGTTGCTTCTTTTCATCAGCATTTTTAAATTCAGTTTGCATTTGCTCAAATGCTACTTTATGTAGAAATTAATAATTATATGTTACAGAGAATAGATTAAATAATAATAAAAAAAACCTTAAGCATTTAATTAATTATTGTTCTATTGGCTTGGATTAGAGTAAATGTGTACAAAAAATATTGTTTAATTACTTAATTCATTATGTAAAATATTTTGCTGAATTTAGATGTGGGTGTGGCTTATATTGCAGCAGCATTATGAAAATTATTAAATATATATCATAGGGGAAAAATAATTCCTTTGTGATTATTTAAAATTAAATGCATGAATTAATTCCCCACATTATGAGTTGTTGTTCTTTTAGATGTGAGTGTGACTTGTGTGAAATGCAGCAGACGAGATGTTGATGTTAATCAGCATTTAGCGTCTCAGCACTGTGAGCTCTTGGAGCTACACTTTACTACACTTATAGCAAGACTTTGTTGTTGTGTGTTTGTTTTTCATCAGTTAATGTGGAGCGTCTGCTGTACACGTCCCTGTGGATGAGCTGTTACTATAGAAACCATAATGTAGTGGAACGAGTGCATTAATATAAAGCTGTGATTTACAGCTGCAGTGCTGTCAGAGCTGCTGTTCTAGAAAATTCATCAACATCAATCAGAATGCAGAATTCAGCATGCACATTGTTTAAAGTTGATTCTAGAAATGTTTAAGCTGATGTTTTTGAATAACAGAGAAACTCCCTGACCTGTGGTGATGTTTGTGTTTGTTTCAGCGGTAACTGCATCATCATAGTTCTCGGACACGTCCTCTGTCAGAATGTAGAGATAAAAGCTATTAAATCCACAGGAATGTCATTAATGATCATTTGGATGCTTGTGGATGCAACACTGTCACATTATTATCATACCTGTCAGTAGAACTGACTTCTGATCAGCTGTAATGGCCTCATCATAATTCTCAGCTTCATCCTCTACACCAAAACACAGAGATTTAAAGAGATTGAAAGTTTACTGAAGTGGCAGTTTGTACAAAATGACATCGTATGACGTGTGTGTGTGTGTGTGTGTGTGTGTGTGTGTGTCCCAAATCCCCAAACAGAAACACACCCTCCAGGTTATCAGGGATGGGTCCAGCAGTGACGGCATCATCGTAGTCCTCTGGTGGCTCGACTCTTCCTGTATCACCTAAATGAAATAAAAGCAGAGGCTCTGTACAAACAGCTCCATCACATTCTGACCTCATGCTTTAATGTCAAGTCACTCAATTGATCTGATCAGTTAACAACTGCACCCACTTATGAAGTCACTGGTGTCGATGACATCATCATAATACTCCGCCTTTTCTCCAAACCCAGACTTTACTGGAAAAAGAAGAGTTTGTGTGTTTGGGCTTTTAAACACATTTATACTCAATAAAATCCTCATCCAAAGAAGCTTTGATAAATGTGATAAGAGGGATTTCAGAAGCTTCAAGTAAGATAAGGTTGATTGTGAGATCTCATGTGTCAGCATTAAAACACTGGAGTTACTGTCATTCTTCTATACAATACATCATAATCACGTCTCAGAAAGGACACATTTAGTCATTTCTGATTTTTAATTGCAGTTCGAATATCTTTCAGTTAATGGAGTTAGACAAACTCACACTCTGGCCTTTTTTACCTGAGAGAAGCTCATCATCCACATGCTCATACCCAGAATGCAGTTCTTCAGAGAGGAGACTTCCTGTTAGAGGAGAGCAGGACAGGCATGAGACACACACACACACACACACACACACACACACACACACACACACACACACAGAGAGAGTCAAGAACTATGATTCAGGAAAACACGCGTTCAATATGAGGTGTTTAAACATCCTGCAAATAAGATACACGTCACTCACACACACACACCGGGTGTAAAGCAGGGAGAGGGAGGGGATGCACCTGCACAGGAAAGCCTGCACTCTTGCATGCACGCTCTCACACACACACACACACACACACAGAGAGAGAGAGAGAGAGGCCTTTTTCAGACGTCTGATATTTAACATTTGGAGTTTTATCAGTTCATAACAGACAGTCTTTCTGTCCAGTGGCCACATTGTCAGATATTTATCTCTCTATTTATCTCTTTATCTCTTTCTTTCTGTCTGTGTGTGTGTGTGTGTGTTTATGGCGGTGCTGAAGGGGACTTCACCCAGGACACCATACACACTAGAACCTCCACTGTTTGTGTAATTCAGACACACCTCACCTTTATGTAAATGTTCCTCACGGTTTCATTCAGACAGGCCTCGAGACCGCGCGGTAAAAGACACAGTACGAGTGTGAGATCTTTGATATTCTCGTGAGATTCTATTGTACAAGTGACGTCTAACAAAATTCATCAAAAACTCTCCATACAACCAGCCGAGGTCGGAAATATTCTAAAGCAAAAACCAACAATCAAAACGACACTATGGGGGAACTAGAGTGTGTTTCTCTGGGATTTTACATTTTTACTAGAACTGGAGAGAGAGAGAGAGAGAGAGTGTGTGTGTCTGCGAGGTTCCTGAGGCATCCAGAGAAGGACCTGCTCCAGCTGAATTCTTCTTCATGTTGGTTTGGATCTACACATGCTGCTCCTGAGCTCCCAGTGATCCAGACCCTCATCTGCCCTCTGCACCTGCTGACTCATCCCTGAGCTGAACTGGACTTTGTGTTCATTTAAATAACTTCTGTTAAATCAAACTTTCAGCTGCATAACACACATGATGTTATATAATTTCTGTCATTCGTTATCACCCAGATGAGGATGGGTTCCCTGTTGAGTCTGGTTCCTCTCAAGGTTTCTTCCTATTACCATCTCAGGGAGTTTTTCTTTAACACGGTCGCCGTCACCCTTGGCTTGCTCATCAGGGACAATCTCATTATTATCTAGACACATTTCTCTCACTACAAGACACACCCATAAATTTACTTTTCATTTTCTGAAGCTGTTTTGAAATAAAATTGAATTGAATTGATTAAAAGCATAAAATTTGAATCACACACAGAAACACCACAGACTAATTTACATAACACCGCGTGTGATATACTGGGAGACCTGGAGTGCCGTAATGATCATAGTATTCGTGCACATAGATTCCACTTATATCTCTTCAAATTGCTCACGTTTGATAGAAAGTCAAAAACGTCCATTTTAGATCTGCCTTCAACATTTATTAATGTTTCATTGTTTATTAGGCAGCTGTGTGACAGAAAAGGTCAGAAAAGGTGCTGTCAGAAATAAAGTTCCTGATGTTTTAATATTTACAGTAATATGGATTTAACTGATTTGTGTATTGTCTCTCACAGCGTCGTCTGTCTCGGTGCTGATTTTACGCGGCGCAGGCGTACAGGCTAAATGTGTAGCTAATGTACAAGGTAACGCTACAGTTACTGAATTAAAGAGTGAACTTAAAGGAGTGAACAGGAGAGCAATCAGTCCATCATGTAAATAAAAAAATAATAATCTACAGAAATCTAAATCAGATTCGGAGACGGAGAGTCCACGGCTTAACAGGGCAGAATCTGTTTCTCATCACTGTTTCAGTCACAATTCTACTGTGGTCCAGTTCACTCATACAGATGATCTGTGTGTATAGATGTGTGATATTTTAATATGATAATTCTGTTCTATTTAGATTTCAATATTAAAAAGAAATAGGTGGAAAAAAAATCACTGTTTATGTCTGTGATTCATTTCAGCCTTTAATTCAAGCAACAAAATGACTTTTTACACGTTGTTAAATGCAGACGCTGAAATGACGTAATACACCAGTGGACCCAGTTACATGATTTCACCTTAACGCTTAAAAGAGAGCGAGCCACGCCCACTCCATTATAAAGCTCTGCAGTACCAAGAGTCGAGCAAAGACAGCTCGACTTCGCCATCACACACTAACACACTATCAGTCCAACCACACTCATCCCACTGGTCCTGAGTCACTGCAGCACAACACAATACGACACAACACACACTAACACAAACTAACACACCGCCGTCACTAACGGCGTAACTAACACACCTTAACACACACTAACATAATAAAGACTCGTGACCAAAGACACAAAATTAACAAAGACGATTAGAATAAACCAAATGAAACAGTAAAAGTAACTATTTGAACTTTTGGGAAACACATTGTTGAGTGAGACACAGTGTTATCTGGCCCTAAATACACACTACAGACTATCTGAACACGGTGACCCAAAGCTAAGAGACACCCAGACGGAGTACAGACTCACCGAGCAGCGTCTGGGTGCAAAGACGGGGGACACAGACAGACCTGAGACGCTCAATAACACAGAGACAGAGCTGCACTTCCTCACTGAATGTCCGAAATATCACCACATTCACACTGAACTCTTCACCAAACTCAATAAAATCATCGCCAACTTCAACTGAACCCCCCCCCCCCCCCCCCCCCCCCCCCCCCCGGCCTCCACACACACACACAAACTGCCCCACCTACTGACCACACCACATTTCATATCACACACACACACACACACACTTTATCTTTAACTAAATACTATTTTCTGTATGTGAGGGAAACAGAGAGAGATAGTGTGTGTGTGTGTGTGTGTGTGTGTGTGTGTGTGTGTGTGTGTGTGTGTGTGTGTGTGTGTGTGAGAGAGACAATTACAGTTTAAATAGTGTTTTATCCTCTTGGGATGTGAATGTGCTCATAGGGTTAGTTAGGGTTACCCTGAGGAGTTAACGAGGACTCGCCTTTCTGAACATCTGTCCAATACAATACATGTCATGTAGACACATATTAGTATGTACACACACACACACACACACACAGGGAGTAAGGCAGAGGGAAAGGGGATGCACCTGCACAGGAAAGCTTGCACACACACAGACAGGGTGGATTAAGTGACAGCTCCCCGGGGTGACATCCTGCCAGCGGCGGCACTGATCTGAACGCTCAGGATGGTGATAACATTTGCATGATGAGTTTTCTATCAGTCTTTTGCCTGCCACATATTTTCATGTCAGCGTGTGGGACATTAATCTCCAGCCCTGATTCTAGTTTGTGAACGAGGCAGGGGACTGACTGAAGCTCTCCCACTCAGTTGTACCAGATGGGGAGGGAGCGGATGAGATGGACATCACCTCGGGTCTCCTGCAGGAACCCCGGGGCACGTGCCCCAGTACTGATCTGCTGAGCCCCAGTAACATCTCACACTCAACTTGTGTGTGTGTGTGTGTGTGTGTGTGTGTGTGTGTGTGTGTGTGTGTGTGTGTGTGTGTGTGTGTGTGTGTGGATCATATATCGGTGCTTAAAACAAGTATTGATCCATCACACCACGATGGGACTAAAGTAAGTTTTATAAATAATAATAATAAACAATAATAAATAATAATAATAATAATGTTTTAACAATAATAATAAATAAATAAATAATAATAATGTTTTAATAATAACAATAATAATAATAATAATGCAGCTGTCATCACTGTATCAGTTTAATATTATTTAGTTTTGTTCCAATTATCTGAAAAAGTTAGAAAAAGAGAGTTATTTATTTATTTATTATTGCAGTGTTCTGAAGGGGAGATACACACACACACTAGATCCGGCACTGCATGTGCTGTAGAGACAGAATTCTGCTGATAAACATCTAATAACAGTTCTGATTTAGTGCAAGTGTGTGTGTGTGTGTGTGTGTGTGTGAGAGAGAGAGAGAGAGAAAGAGAGAAAGAGCTGTCCTGTGCGGGTGCATCCCCTTCTAGCTGTCTTACACCGGTTTTATAAGTGAGTGTATGTGTGTCCATCTGTGTTCATGCAACATATATTTTACTGGATGGAGGTTCAGAAAGGTGAGTCCTCATAAACCATGGTGATTATTAAATGTCCCCATAAACACTTTATACTGAATTTGTGTAATAAGGACAGCTGTGTGTGTAACAGGCCACATATTATTAATGCTGTGGGAGAACATTGTGCAGGATGAGATGTGTGTGTTTAAAATCCACAGAACAATGCTCATGAGGCCGAGGAGCTTTATTCACTGTGAGCTTTTCAGCACACTTTCACATTAAACTAAACTAAAGCATCTGTGTGCGTGTGTGTGTGTGTGTGTGTGTGTGTGTGTGTGTAAAAACTCACAGTATGATGAATGATCTGATGTTTATTCTGTAGCATTTCATAGTGAGTGATTTTATTAATTACAATGTTGTATAAAGTTAGATGTGTTTATTTTGCTGCTCCGCCCCACAGTGGGGCTTCCTGTGAGGAGACCTGAGGTGATGTCCAATAGCCCCGCCCCTCCCCACCTTGTCCTTCTGAGTGACAGACCTTCCCAATCAGTCCCCCCACAAACTAGAATCAGGGCAGCGATGAGATTAATTGACCCTCAATGTGACATGAAAAGTCTGATGTGCAAATGAGAGACAGAAAACTGTTTGTGCAAATGTTATCGTCCCTCTACATGTTTGCATTGAGGTGTGTATTTAGTATCGAGTGATTTGATCATTTGCATGCAGTGAATTTCAGCTCCAAGTTGAACTAGAATACAATAAGTGTGATGTAGAACAGTCCACATATCACTCACCTCTTTGAGTGGAGCTCGAGATTCTTCTAGTGATGTATCTGTGGTTGATCTCCTCATAGACTGCCTCAGGCTGAGTCTTACGCCTCGTCTTAGAGACAACTGGGAGTGCAGAATAATAATAATCATAATAATAATAATAATAATAATAATAATAATAATAATAATAATAAAATAATAATAATAATAATAACAATAATAATAATAATAATCATAATAATAATCATAATAATAATAATTGGTGTTGTAGAGAAAATAAAGTGTGTGAATGTGTGGTACCTCTCCTGAGCACTCTGTTCTGGTAAAACAGTACCAGCAGAAGCACTAAGGCCAGGAAGAGCAGCGTTCCCAACACAAAGAGAACCAGTGGAGGGGTGGGCGGAGCTACAGCTGATGGAGGATTTGGAGCGGCTCTTCCTGAAGTCACAAACACAGATGAGGATCTTGATACGAGAAAAATGCTGAACAGTAACAAATATTGTAATGTAACAAATATCCATACCTGATGTGGTGGTGGTGGGTGTAGCAGTGGACACGGTGGATATGTCTGGATTTACATAAAGGAAAAAATGAGCAATAAATATATCATGTTAGTGTCTGAGCCTTTAAGTTAAGATCTAAGATTCTAAATAAAATTTATCGAGTCTTAACCCTGTGAGAAAAGTGTAGTGAGTGGAGAAAATGCTGAAAAGTTAGCACACCCCTCTGAGCTGCACAGGAGACTCCAGCAGGAGAGCAGTCAGTGTGTTTCTTCAGGGAATGATGACAGTCCCACAGGTGAATCTCATCCCCTCGACACTTCACTCTGTTCAGCCAGATAGTCCCTTCACCAGGACCAAAGCTAACATTCCTATCAGCACTCAGCGCCGAGCCACAGCCCAGCTGTCTGCACACCACCTGAGCGTTCCTGATGTTCCACTGATCATCACAAACGGAGCCCCACGTAGCGTTATGATACACCTCCAACCTCCCAGAGCAGCTTCCCTTTCCTCCACTCAGCCTGAGAGACCAGCGCTCTACATCACACACATCACACATGAGGAAACAACCAACACTGAGGAACAGCTCCACACACACACTGAACTACAACACTATGATACATCAACAAGAACTCAACATCATCTACTGAAACCATCTAATTGCTGAATTCTGGATAGAAATTATAAAAATCCAAATTGGTAAACTGCTTGTTATATCATCCATTAACTAAAATAAAATGGTTGGAATATCTCTGTGCTGTTAGAGAAGTAAAACACTCCAAGACGTCTTCATCAACTCCTGGGTGGAATCAGTAACTCTGACCTTAACACCTGACTGATGTAACAATTGTAAGTGTCCTTACTTGAGCAATATTTCTGAAGAGGAAATGAAGAGCATGTCCCAGGAGTCTGTAGAGACGTTCCATCTTCTGGAACTAGAAGAAGTAATAACATACATGGAAGTGAATTTTTCACACATTCTTATTTCATAGCTGCAATATTTATGCAATTTCTACAGCAATGTCTAAGAATAGAAGTGAGAGAGAGAATCCTCCTACCTGTGCAGGTGATATGAATCACCTCATCACTATTACATCTGTTCTGTCCCCAGGGTGAAGAGGGACACATCAGCAGATTAGAGTCGTGTTTCCTACATTTCACATGATCCAGCCAGTTAGGAGCAGATTCCACTCTCGCTCTGCCTGAGTCCAAACGCTCGAGTCTTCCACAGTTCAGCTCTCGACACACCATGTTTGCTGTTTCTAACTCCAGCTCCATTTCATTCTCACACACATTACCCCATGTCCCATTGTAGAACACTTCCACATTCCCCTTACAGCCCTCTGTGAGTCGCATCTCTTTAAACTCTGGGGAGAGAAGAACAACTTATTAACTTTGTCTATATTTAACATGTGACAGGTTGAAAGTCAGTCATCACACTGTACCTGAGCACACGACTCCTACGTCCTCCTGGTGTCCACATTCCCCCTCTTCACTCAGCTGAGATCTGCAGTTCCACAGGGACGTCTCGTTCCCCTCACACTCCACCTCATTCAGCCATATGGACCCAGTTCCAGGACCAAACCAGGCTGGTATGTGGGTACTGAGGGCCACTCCACACTGCAGCTGTCTGCACACCACCTGCGCATCCTCAATATCCCACGAGTCATCACACACTGTCCCCCACGAGCCGCTGTGGAAAACCTCCAGCCTTCCTGCACAGTCTCCCCCAGAACCAACCAGCCTGATGGACCTGGGGTCTGGATTATTTTTATTTTTTCATGTAATAAATTATGTAAAACTAACATACTTTTGTATTAATAATAATAAAATAATAATAATAAAATATATAACAAGAATTAATATAATATATAATCAATATAGAACAAGAATGCTCAAATATGATAAACATTTATTTCTGTTGATAATAGTATTTTTTAGGTGCTGTGTACCTGAGCAGGTGATGTACAGCTGTTCCCCGGAGCTGCAGTTGACAGGTTGTGCACTGCTGCAGTTCCCCAGATGAGCTTCACTCCCAGAGCAGCTGAAAGCCGTTACACACATGTGTTTGTGTTCAGTGGTGGATGGAGAGGAGCGGTAGTTCAGCACAGAGCCACAGCCCAGCTGTCTGCAGAGCACAGACGCCTCAGACAGACTCCACAAGTCCAGGAGAACTCTCCTCCAGTCCTGCCTGAAATAAATCTCCACCTCCCCCTGACACTCGCTCCCTCCAGACAACCGCACTCGCCCCTCATGAAACGCCATGGATGATCCTGAAGCAGAAGAAGATCATTTAAATATTCTAATGAACACTGAGTTTATTCACTAACGTGGTGTAGGTGAGGTTAATATCTCACCATTACAGATGACTCCAGCATCGTGTTTATGAGAGCATGCAGCTCGACTCCATGATGAGATGCCACATTGTGATAGGTGTGTCTCATTCCCCTGACAATCAAACACATCAGCCCAGATGTAGCCACTCCCCTCCCCGAACCAGTCCACCTCCACCACAGACACAGCACTCCCACAATCCAGCTGTGCACAGAGAACATCTGCAGCTCTCATATCCCAGCTTACAGCACAAACTGTGCCCCAGTCACTGAGGTACTGGAGCTCCACTCGACCAGAACAGGAGTCCGGTCCGTTCACCAGCCGCGCCTCTGTGTGACCTGAACAAACAGCCGAGAGCTCAGTGAAAGAGGAACATTAACAAAGACACCTTAAAGTTTGATTGACAGGTATGTGGTCTCTATTTAAACAGAAGTTAAATCATGATACTTAACCAGAACATATTAATCCCACATCGTTGTCATGGGAGCAGTGTGAGTGTTTGAGTGAAGATGATGTTGGACAGAAGTAAATCTCAGATTCAGTTCCTCTACACTGAAGCTCCTCTGTCCACACCTGACCCTCCCCTCGGCCAAAAGCAGCTGATCCCAGCACCTTCACAGGAATCCCACAGCCCAGCTCTCCACACACAACCTCTGCATCCTGCTGGTCAAAGTCAGCATCACACACTGTGGACCAGGAACGTCCATGAAACACCTCCACTCTCCCAGAGCACCGGTGAGGACCAGCACTGAGTCTCGACATTCTGTGACCTGTGATTTATTTCATTGTGTAAATATTGTGCATGTTTTCACCATAACAGTACATGAAGAAATCATTACAGTGTATTTGCTGTAACATCTAGTCTTGATCTTTAACTTAAACCCCCCACCAGACACCTCACCTGAGTTTGAAGAACTTTCTTGTTCATTCCCATCATTCCCTGTTAGACGCTATAGGAAGCGTGTGGATTTATATACATGTTATGAACTTGTCACTTTGCTCTCTCCTGGATATAACTTGTGATCCTTTACTAACTGACATAATCTTACTGCACATGACACAGACTCAGAGGTGTTTTTTATTTTTTCCTCTGATTATTATTATAGTGGCATTGCCCCACTCCTCCTTTTTTTTAGCTTTGAATTGAATTGAGTTTTGGATGTGTCGACTTGGACTAGGACTCGATTGCTTGGACCCTGTTTCCATGGAGACAAATATTAGTAGTGTACCTATCTGATGTAGTGATCTTCCCCAGCACTCTATATTCAGCAATTGACATGCTGTTGCTGAGTTTCTCTAATGTAGAATAAAAGTCTCTCAGGGCAGCATGACTGCGGGTAAACTTTAAATATGTAACAGATATCTTTAGTTTAGTGTAATGTTATGTATCTTATGGATGGATGGCCTGAATAAATTTAAACTCGTTCCTCTGTTCACTATATCACCATCATCATGACTTGGCAGTTGACTGAGATGTGTTTTAGATTTTAGAGATTTTATGGTCAGATTTCATCACAGCAGCTTCTACATTTCTGTAGTTTAGTAAAATGGGAACATGTTCCCCCTCGTCTCACTGCAGCTGACTCTGCTAAATCTGCTCTGTTTAGGGTTTTGCTGATTCCTGGCCACAGACTTGAAGCTCCGCAGTGTGAAATGACTCTTTTTACTCTCCTGTGGCATTTTTGTGAATGAAACTTTCCCACAAACAGAGTGGACCAGGAGCCTTAGATGAGGATTTTAGGGCTGTTGATGATGTGAAGATCAAATCTCATGTACGCGCTGCTCTTCATCAACAGGTGCCACTAATCAGTCTGAAACCAGGGATTTACCACAAGTGTGTGCAGTTTAATGAATCTGATGTGAAACACTCGTATAAACACCATTCACAGAGAAACGCCAGAGGAATTTAATACAAGAGTAAGAAAATGTTCCTGCATGAGGCCGATGTGTTTGTGTCTGTGTTTTATAGTCATTAGTCAAGTTTAGTTTTAGGCAAATAAATTATATCAAATGTCAAACTAACATAATTTAAAACAATATACAAAAAGAAAAAACAGGTGTTATTTGTTAAATTTACTCAGATTTGTGTTTAAAATACTGTACAACCTCCACAATAAAATACCTGCAGATTAATTTTGTGCCAATCTGTTAATTTCATAACTGTTACTAATTTATTTCTAGACAAGTTTCTTTATTACTAATAAAATTATATTAATTAAAACATTTTTATTGAAGATTCTATTAATATTTTAATTATTTATTATAAATTCATATATATTATTTATTATATTCTGTTATTAGTGAAATTCTAGTCAAGTATTTATTTACTACTAATAAATCTTTTTTACTAATTAAATTATATTAATAAAAAGAAAATCAGGGGTTTATAATGAAGCTCCTGCAAATGGACCCTTACTCAGGCTCAGTCAGCTCTTTGGTAGAGTCGCACCAGGCTTTACATTTAAATAAAGACAAAATGGAATTCAAATAATGTGTGGATATAATTACAGTTAAATCATGCTGAGAATCTCACTCAGTGTTTTTATTCCCTAAATTCAGTAGTTTACCTGAGCAGGTCACTCCAGCATCTTCACCATGACCACAGCCATAATGTTCCCCTCTACCACTTGACCCACAGCTCTTCAGTGTCGACTCTGATCCACTACAGCTCACACCAACCATCCAGATTGGTCCTGATCCTGATCCAAAGTGACCGTACTGAGGTGCATCTACAGCCTCCCCACAGCGCAGCTCTCTACACACCACTGCAGCTTCTCTCATATCCCAGTTATAACCACACACTGTTCCCCACTGTCCCTCCTGATGAACCTCCACTCTCCCAGCACAGCGACTTCCACCATTCACCAACCTCACACTGTCTGAGAGAGAGAGAGAGAGAGAGAGAGAGAGGTTATTATCTATTATCACACACACACACACACACACACACACAACACCTATTTTCATATATTCTATTCTTTCATGACTTTTATTAAAAGATCTATCTGTAATGTAATTGTCGTCTCTAGTGCAGTTTATTTCATGGTAGTGGAATCTTTCTATTTAGGTCATGAACAGTCGTATAACCACCTGATTGAGTTTACAGATCATTTTTAGAACGAGTGATTCTTTTTAAATTCAGTGATTATATTATTTATTTTTTCTAGGTTTTATATCTTTCACTTGGATGTTAAAAGTGAAAACATCTGGAGAAAACAATCAGACTACAGAGCAACAAAATCTGATTATTATAATTATTTCTATACCCACTGTGTGTGTGTGTGTGTGTGTGTGTGTGTGTGTGTGTGTGTGTGTGTGTGTGTGTGTGTGTGTGTGTGTGTAGCCATAAAAAACTATTGGCATATTCGTCACATTTAAACGATTCTGATGATTAAACACATTTTAATATTATATAAAGATAATCCAGTTAAATACAAAATGCAGTTTACACATAATGATTTCATTTATTAAGGAAAACCTGCATAAACCTGCCTGGCCCGGTGTGAAAAAGTAATTGCCCCTAAACCTAATAACTGATTGTGCCACTCTTGCCTCTTCACATCACTGTGGAGGAATTCTGAGCCGCTCTTTATACAGAATTGGTTTATTTCAGGAGGTTTTACGAGCATTAATGACCTGTTTAATGTCGTGTCACATGATTTAAGACCGGACTGTGACTAGGCCTTTCCAAAACATTCGTTTATTTATTTATTCAGAGGTCATTCAGATGTGAACGTGCTGGTGTGTTTCATTGTCCTGCTGCGTAACACAAGTACACTTGAGCTTGAGGTCATGAACTGATGATCAGACGTTCTCCTTCAGGATTTTCTGCTAGAACACAGAATTCATCCTGAAGCTGTAAAGCCCCAGACCATCACACTACCACCACCATGTGTGACTGTTGCTATGATGTTCTCTTTATAAAACACTCTGTTAGTTTTACACCAGATGTAACGGGACACACACCGTCCAAAAGGTTTAACTTTTGTCTCATCAGTCCAGAGAATATTTGACCAAAAGTCTTAATCAATCCAGATGTTTGTTCTTCGTGTTCTTTTTGGTCAGCAGTGTCTTTCTCCTCTGAACTCTCCCATGGACGCCATTTCTGTCCCCAGTCTCTTTCTTATTGTTGAATCATGAACACTGACTGTAACTGAGGCGAGTGAGGCCTGCAGGTCTTTAGATGTTCTTCTGGGTTCTTTTATCAGCTCCTGGATGAGGCGTCGTTGTGCTCTTGGAGTAATGTTGGTAGGACGTCACTCCTGGGAAGGTTCACCACTGTTCCAAGTTTCCTCCATTTATGACTGATGGTTCACTGGAGTCACAACACCTTAGAAATGTCTTTGTAACCCTGATACACCACAATTACTTTGTTTCTCATCTGTTTTTAAATTACATTACATCGTGTTTCTTTTTGAGATCTTTTCGAGAGATTCACTTTGGTTCTATTTAAGTGATTTCCTGATTCAGTCTCTCAGTAATCAGGTCTGTGTGTGTCAAGTGGAATTGAACTCAGCTTTACAAAAAATATGGTTAATCTCAGATAATTGATTTTTCACACAGGGCCAGGCAGTTTGGATGTTTTTTGTCCTTAATAAATTAATTAATAATTTAAAAACTGCATTTTGTATTTAATCGGTTTATCTTTGTGTTGATGATTTCAATAATTTAACTGTGATAAATATGCAAAATATATATTAAAAAAATAGAAGGAGAATTTTTCTCATATATACATGATAGTCCCTGTTGATGAAGTGAGAAGTGTGTGATGAGTTAGTGTGAATAATGAGTGTGTACTTACCAGCTGCTGTGAGTGTGAGTGTGGATGAGAGAAGAATAAAAGTCAGACAGATTTCCATCTCCCTCCTCACTGTACACGATGTGTTCACCTCCACTCACCCAGAGAGACAGAGAGAAGTGTGTCCCCTCACTCAGCCCCCTACAGAGAGAGAGAGAGAGAGAGAGAGAGAGAGAGAGAGACCAATCACACTCAACATCACCTTATTAGAAAAAACATCATACAGACTAAATAACAAATCAGAGGCGGCATCTTTCACTTTCTCCATATATATCAATATAACATCAGCGCTGATGAACAGAGCTCCGCCTCCTGTCTCTGAGGGGTGTGACTGATGAACAGAGCCCCGCCTCCTGTCTCTGAGGGGTGTGACTGATGAGAGTCGACCACATCACACACTGATTTCAGAGAGAGGAAGCACTCGGCTGTCATACAGCATTAATGCCTGACACCTGCACAGAGCAGATACACACACACACACACACACACACACACACACACGAGGGAGAGATAAACAGTGGTAGCCAGAAGTATCAGGACAGCACACACCATGTATTAGTTCTCTCTGTGCACAGAACAGGTGACGTCACCAGTTAGTTCGGGTCTGGATGAAGAGTTGTGTTCATTAAAATCAGCTGCTTTAGTTCATTACAATAAGAACAATAAGAGTCAGGACTTTTACTTTCTGAAGTCGGGGTGTCCAGCTCTGTACAAAATGCCTAAAACTCAGGAATTCTCAAGTGAACTGTGAAACTCTGTAGTAAATCTGTGTACATGATCTTCATGTTCCTTCACATCCTGACAAATCTACACTAACTTTTAATTCCTAAAGTAACAGGAACAGCAGGAGAGAAAGATCATAAATGTAGTCTGGCAGAAATGGAGAATCTGCTACTAAAGCGCCTAAAACTTTTTCTCCTCCTGTGTTTTAAAAGGAACTTCAGCACTGAGGTCATTATTAGTCTAGTGTGTGACGTACCAGCATTATTTCACTGAAAATGTCCAGGATAATCATTTATCAAAGTCATCGTCCTGAAATGAGTCACTTTCAAATAAATATGGATAACGCAAGTATTTAAGGGAGTCAAACTATGTTCAGTAACACGAACGTCACTGGGAAACTGACAGCACTTGTGGTCATTTAAATAATAATGATTGTCTGTAATTGGGGCTGAAATGACACTTCAGAGTTTGTCAGTGAGCTCTGACTGTGTGCAGCTGCAGGAGAAGTAGCTGTGATCTTATACACTAACTTACAGATTAATATTAGTTAAATATCAGACAAATATGTATTTATTTTTAGATATTCTAATAATTATTATAATCAAATCATTTATTTAAAGTTAAGATAGCCAGCATGATGTTTGATGAACCCGAGCTAGAGTTGTTACTCGTCTCTCATTACACGAGACAGATTCCTTATCTTACAGAACATTTTACCAGAGACGTGATTTGTCTCGTCTTTCTGTAGGTTTTGTTGCTGATGTTACACGTGTTAATGCAAGTTAGGTCAAATACGTGTGTGTGTGTGTGTGTGTGTGTGTGTGTGTGTGTGTGTGTGTGTGTGTGTGTGTGTGTGTGAAACGGGTCGTGTGAAAAACCGTGTGGTGGAGAATCTGACAGCGTGGGAAAGGAAAAGGGTGAAAGGGTGTTTGAACGGCGTGTGGACCGGCAGGGTGACATTTTGACTCTATGTCCAGCCAGATGCAGCAGGTTTTGAAGAATGAAGGACGTCGAATTCAATATTGCTTGTTATGTTTGCTTTTAATTTCATATATACTGTACATACCAGGTAACAGTAATCCTATTTTTGCACTTAAATTTGACCTCAGATACAGTCTACAGTAGATTATTAAGTGCTCCGTTGTTTAATTTTCTTAATACCAGATTAGTATAATTGTTGAAAGTTGGGTACTATGTAACTGTGAGGGTTCACTTAACTTATAACTTAACATAATTTAATTATTTATTAAAAATATAACTCTCTCACTGTAACTTTGCACTAGAATTCTGCAAGAATATTTCATAAGCTCAGACAGTTGCACACGAACCGTTTGTAATATATTTCTGTTGATTATAGAATGCTTTTTTTTTTGTAACTATATTATATGGCACTGATGAAGGGGAGTTGCACACTGAATCTGATTGTACTGCCCTGTACAATTACAATAAAGGAACTCCATTCAGTTTAATTCACACTTCACAGGGAATGTGGGGGTTTATTGAGGCCCAAGCTGCCTTAATATCTCATTCTGGATCCTTATGTGTTTTCACAGGATAGTGAGGCTGAAATTTTGAGGTCAGCAAGGCATTGAGTTTCACTTATAACTGCTCACAGAGAAGGAGCGGCGTCCAGCGTCCCTGGCACGTCCCCAACTGCAAGGTATATGATCTATACATCTGTTATTATGACTAGCACAAATTAAACGTAATGATTATGTTGTTAATACTTAATATTGGCGGCGACCAATCAGGAGGGAAATTGGAGGCGTCAGAATGAAAGTCATCAGATGCCAAGGCCTTCAATTCACACAGAAATGACCGGCTTCAGCAGTGCATTATACATGAATTTCAGTTAATATATAATGATCTATACATTTATATAAAATTATATATAAATGCATCCACATTGCAATAGATATAATTTATTTTTCAGTTGCTTTCCAGGATTATTTTCGAGAGTCAGAGGAAAGAGACGTTTTCCTCCTGT
The DNA here is from genome assembly GCA_030347435.1 of Clarias fuscus. Classification (NCBI taxonomy): domain Eukaryota; kingdom Metazoa; phylum Chordata; class Actinopteri; order Siluriformes; family Clariidae; genus Clarias; species Clarias fuscus. The sequence goes on from CM059224.1 coordinate 27,619,337, forward strand.
CACTTTGGTGTCTGCAAGAAAACAAAGACTGATGGAGATTCCAGTGTACATTTTACCAAGCAAGTGTGAAAAAACTCCTAATGCACCGGATCAGCTCATCCACACACAGGCTGGTTTGGGCTGCAAAACTGCCAGACTGGATGAAAGCGCAACACATGATGAAGTAAACAAATACCATAAATATATAAAATAAATTATGCACAAAGATATGAATAAAGAAATGTGACTGTTTTGCAGAGAGCCTTTATAAAATCTTTATGCTTACAGATATTTGATGCCTTGAAAGTTCTATATCCTAAAATTAGAAGAGTGACCGGTGTCTGGCTACTTTATAAGTCCTCAGGTACAATAATACAATTACTGTTTGTTTAGTTATTGTTTAGGTAAATAACCATGTGGAAGATACAGTGTTTACTGGGACATTTTGATTACTTTCGTTTCATTTTATATGACATTTGTAGAGAACAGATCTTTTTTGATGATGATGAAAAATGTTAGCTTAATTAATTGATAATTTAAAGTATTTGTTAGTATTAGTATTTAGATATTGGGTACATAAGCGATAGTACATTTCAATACGGCATGGAATTAATATAGGGTTCCCACTTCGGCTGAGTCTTCGGCCCTCCCGGCTGAGTGGTAGTAGAAGCCTAAATGTGGGAGCCCCCTAGTGACGGGGAGGAATTCGACATGACTAAATTAGGGAAAAAATCGGGGGGAAAAAAGAGGCTGGGAAACTTGATGTAAAAAAAGGAGCATAATTGACTAAATTAAATTGGCTGTTTTTATGATTTGGAACCATTTTTGAGATCTTGTGCAATTAATTATATCCAACGTGTTTGCCTGCCTGATTGATTAGGTTCTACTGCATCCTATTCTTAAGGTATGTGCATAAACTAATGTTACTGTTAGTTTAAATGTCATGGATGGTGGTGTATTATGATGTTTCATATTATCACTTTGCATATTAATAATAAGTAAAAGTACATTTGATTTAAATCTATTTAAAAAGGTGACATGTTGGCTCAATCTTTTGCTCACCTGTCCTGCAGGGGGCACAAACTTTTTATTTATTTATTTTTTAAATTACCTATCATCACCTTGCACCGTGTGTGATATGTAATGTGTTCCTGTGGTTGTAAACTGAACACAGCTGTTATGCAGCATTTCACAGGAGACAGTAAAAAGTAAAATAACATTAATAATTAATAAACAGCCGTACAGCTTCTTGTTCACAAAATGCACTCACCTCAGGAATAGCGTTAGCTGTAAGTGATCTCACACACACACACACTCACACATACACACACACACACACACGGGGACCAAAGGCCGGTCCAATCACACAGAAAACGCAGCACAAATTACTGAAAGAAGTGGATAGAAAGTCACCAGAACACCCTGTTCACCACAGACCACCACAATTCACTGACTCCGCCTCCAAACCGCCCAGATCCAGATCTCATCTACAGATGCGCAGTGGATTGGCGCCCTGTCCTGGTTGTACCCCGCCTTGTGCCCTAATTCTCCTGGGACGGGCTCCAGGCCCCCCGCGACCCTGTACACACACCCCTCCACATCCATAAGAGAAAGAATCTGCTAACACTGACTCTTTAATTCCTCTGACGTGTAGAGAAGAGTTTCCTCTTGTCCTGTCAGTCCCCTGTCCCTGTCTCCTGTGACGGGCAGCTGCTGGATCTCACGGTGAGACAAAAACACAACTCAGGATTCTGGAGGCTTCAGTTACCATCATTTACAGAAGTACAGCAAAAGGAGGAGATCGAATTCTTACCTGCTGGTTTGATCACAAACTCTTACAGATTCTTATAGAGACAATCAGAAGACTGTATCGGCTGGACTGAAAATCCCAAACCCCATGACTTTTATTTTGTAGTAGTTTGATTCGTAAACTATTCAGTACGGTGCAGTTGTTCTATAAATGCAGCAGATTGTTGTGGAATTTAAAAGAGGTGTGTTTAAATGTTAAATAGTGGTTTAGTATCTTTAATATCATCATCATAAAACCCTTAGGAGTCAGCGGAGCCGTCGGCGGGTCCACTTGAATTTTTTTCTGCTAATCATGAAAAGAATTTAAAATGCCCTGTCATTTCTGATCCGACACATAAGTGTATTACATCATTTGAATCTGTAAAGGGTCTGGTTTTATTGATGAAAACTCAGAATATCCACATATGGCTTTCAGCCGTCTCAGTCTCCCTGAAAAAAAATTAACACGTCATTAAACTGAACTGAATCTCCATGAATACTGCACACACAGACATGTGAAATATATCTATAGGAAGCTTAAAGGCTCTACTGTTAAATGATGCACGTTACATTCTCAACAAACATTCTCAGTTTATGTAATCAGTGTGAAACCAACGAGAGGCACAGAATTTCTCTCACACTTCATTATCCGATAATGACCTGAGACAGGCCACGCCCACACGCTATTCACACGGAGAACAGTCCGGGTAATCTACAGGCGAGGCCACGCCCACACGCTATTCACACGGAGAACAGTCCGGGTAATCTACAGGCGAGGCCACGCCCACACGCTATTCACACGGAGAACAGTCCGGGTAATCTACAGGCGAGGCCACGCCCACACGCTATTCACACGGAGCACAGCCCGGGTAATCTACAGGCGAGGCCACGCCCACACGCTATTCACACGGAGAACAGTCCGGGTAATCTACAGGCGAGGCCACGCCCCCCGGACACCGGCTTGAACACACGGAGTTTCCACACAGATTCAGTGAGTTTACTGCGCGTGTGGAAGATGGCACGCGCTACACAGCCGAGGAAGCGCTTCAGAATGTTCTGGACAGTGGGAGGAGTTTACCTTTTCCTCAGAAGAAGATTTTACGACTCCGACGATAAACGGGAGCATTTTGAAGAGAGAACAGATCCAGCAGAGGATTTTCACACAAGCTGTTATGACAATGGGTAAGTTATTAACTCTTATATAACTCTTATTCTGATCTTATAAAGCTAATATTATATTTTCCTCACTTCTGCTAGCTTATGTGAAACTTTATTTTTCAGTGTCACTTACATAGTTTAGGTTAGTATGTTAATCATGCAAACATGCTACCTTATGTAGCTTAGCGCAAACAGGTTATTTCCCGGTGGCTAAGCTAATGCCTTATGGAGTTTACAGATGTTTGTAAATGTTCTAATTTATTTCATCTCGTTTTGGATAGCTTTAGATTATGGATGTTAATATATATTTGGCTCAGTTTTGGTTAGCTTATGACACTGCTATCTGTAATGTTATTTAGCACAAGCATGTTAGCTACAGCTGGCTAAAATAATGCCTTATGCAGCTAAGAGATGTTTATGAATATTGTCTGTGGTGTAAATCTTCACAATAGCTTTAGTTTAGCAGATATTTACAATATCTGTTCAGGTGTAAATGAGTTAAATGTGCATGGCATTATGCTAATGTCTCAGGTGTAAATGTTTGAGATGCACTACATGGTCTGTGGCCCATCAACAGATATTTGTCCAGCCTATTGCCCATCAACACATACAGAGGGGCACAAAAGTGTAGACACACTGACAGATGTTATCTATCTTCTTTTTAAAACTTGATTGAATTATGTCAGCAGTGAATAGTGTTATGTTTCCTCTAAAGATATCAGTAGTCGCCCCATTGTTGATGCTGTCATGTGACCATCAGAGGAGAGGTGTATATTATTCATGTTGAACTGTTTATGCATTTTTGGGACTTCTCTGTGTATATTGTGTGTCCATACCTATTAATTGCGCATCCATTTACTTGGAACAATACAGGCTAACAATTTTTTATTCATTTCTTTTTTAAGAATGTGTCTGCATCACCCTTGCCTTCACCAGCACCTCATTGAAGAGACGTTCAGTTTTGAAGGCAATCGAGAATCATACTGAGTAAGTGCACATATTTGTGTGTGTGTGTATACAGTATATACAGTGGAACCTTGGATTACGAGCATAATTCATTCTGGAAGTGGGCTCATATTCCAAAACACTCGTAAACCAAATCTAATTTTCCCATAAGAAATAATGAAAACTCAAATTATTCGTTCCACAGCCCAAAAAAAATAAATACATAAAAATAATTTATACAATATATAAAGTAAAAATAAAACAAATTAACCTGCACTTTACCTTAAAAAAAAAAAATCCAGACAGAAAAATGTTTTCGTTTATGCGCACAGGCGCCATGTATTTGTGTGTGTGTGGAATTAGCCCCTTCCGTTGCCTCGTCTTACATAGTAAAACTCCTCCTCCCTCCCCCCACCTCGCTTTTTAAGTTTCACAACAAACAAACACACAACTGAAACACTGTTTTAACGGGGAAAAAAATAAATCTGTCTAATGGCACTCGCGTGAGCGCATACTAACGGAATCACTGCTGTAAAATAAAAAAAACAAAAATGAACCAGCACCTTACCTTTGAAAAGAATCACGACAGAGCTGAGTTTTCTGTGTAAAGAAAGCGTGTCTGCGTGTGCGTGTGAAGCCGAGTGTGTGTGTTGGTGTGTGTGTCGGTGTCAAATTACGCCCTTACACAGGTGAGAGAGTGTGTGTGTGTGTCGGTGTGTGTTTGTCGGTGTCAAATTACGCGCGCACACATATGAGACACGATGAAACAGAGAGGGAGACGTTGATTATACCAGTAAGAGACAAGCACTAAGACCCAGGGGAGCAGGGGAGACGATTACCCACAATTCCGCAGCGCAAGAGAGAAAAATCATTGGCTCAGTTGTGATCACTTGCCGCTCGGTGTCAAAATAAAAGGCGCATATGTGATACATGATACTCGGCACTAGTGAACCAATACTTTCGCTCGGTTTCCATTAAAAATTGTATTAAAAATCTTTGCTCGTCGTGCGGAACACTCGTAAACCGCGGTACTCGCAATCTGAGGTTCCACTGTATGTGCGTGTGTGTGTGTATAGTTTATTTTATTGTGTTCTCAGCATGCTCATAGGTTTTTGTTTTGTTTTGTTTGTTTTTTAAATAGTTGCGACAGTGAAAATGATCAGCCACCTGTCCCTCAAAAAAGCAAAGGCAAACAAGCAGGCAAGATGCAGACAAAGTCATGGAAAACACTGATGACGATTTGTTCCACAGACTCTGTGATTCCTGCCGTCCTCACATTCTCCCATGAGTCTCTTCAAACTGTTTTTTTTCAGAGAACGCTGTGTCAACTCTGTGCAACAACACCAATGCTCAGGCTGCCAAGGCAACTGTGAAGTGACACAAAAATACACAAAGTCCAATCAGTATAATCAAACACAGCTGGACTCAAATGAAGGTGTAGAACCATCTCAAGGATGATCAGAAGAAATGGACAGCACCTGAATTAAATATGAGTGTCAAAGCAAAGGGTCTGAATACTTAGGACCATGTGATATTTTAGTTTTTCTTCTTTAATAAATCTGCAAAAAAGTCAACAATTCAATTTTCTGTCAATATGGGGTGCTGTGTGTACATTAATGAGGAAAACAAATGAACTTAAATTATTTTAGCAAATGGCTGCAATATAACAAAGAGTGGAAAATGTAAGGGGGTCTGAATACTTTCCTCTGTAAATGGACAGACGTCAGCATCACTGAGATGTACTGCTCCACTGGAATCGTATGTACAAGGTACATGGACTAGAAAGACATTTCCATGTCCTGCACCTGTGACTGCGTACAACCAGCACATGGGGGGTGTTGACCTGTCTGATCCGCTGTTACAGTACTACACCACACAGCACAAAACAATGAAGTGGTACAGGAAGATTGTTCTACACTTCTTGGACATCGCTGCCACCAGTGCTTTCATTGTGCATAAAGAACTATATGGTAAACTGACCCATAAAGAGTTTATAGAACAACTTATCAAAGAGCTTTGTGGTGTCTCACAGGAAGTAGCACCAAAACGGACAAGTACTGACCATGTACCAGTTCCAGTAGCTGTGCCGACCTCAGACAACAGAGATGCTGCTGGTCGCAGGTTGTGTGTGCATTGCAAAGCAAAAAACACCTTGGAGATGCAAGTCATGCAACGTTCCCCTGTGTTCCCAATAATCTTTTATAGTGTGAATGTGTATATTGCTGTAGAAGAGCCTTATTCACTTCCTTGTGTGTTTGCTCTGGGGACTGTATCCTCATTTCACCACGAGGGGGCGTCGCCTCTCTAGTGAGACAGTGAGGTTTAATGGGAAGCCGCCCTCGTCTTCAGAACGATCGAAGCGAGGGAAGGAGACGCGACACGTTTCCCCTCTCATCATTTCTCTGTTCTTTACAGGTTAATAACTGGTAAAAAATCCACCAAGTGAGGTGAGAAGCTTGTGGCTGTGATGTAGCTGTAAGTGGGATGTTGTTTTGATGCCGGTCGGCAGGTTTAATTTGTTATTTAAGGCTTGTAAAGTCTCGTAGTGCCGCCATTACGGAAGCTTCAGCTAGTTTAGCTCATTGTGCACGTGACATGTTTACTGAACCTGATACTCTCATGTAGCCTCATATTTACAGCCTCTTCTATTGTGTTTACTTGGTAAGTCTCCTTGACTATCCAGTCAGTGTTTTGTTAGGAATATGTTGAGTAAAGTGCTTTAGTGTTTATAGAATGTTTAATGTAGTTTATGTAATTCGACCTCTCGCTAGCTTCCTCATGTTTATATGGGACTCTCTGTTATTCGCTGGAGCTCTGTGTTAGCACGGAATGCTAATCTGTAAAGCAGCTTATCTGCACCTAGACATGATGTGACTTATAATAGCAGATTTTATCCACTAGATGGCAGTAAAGCACTTCTGTTTAGTGAAAATTAAAAAAAAAAAGACCTGCTGGGGGCGATGTAATTAGACAGCTAGATAATAATAACATTAAAATAAATTTGGAAATGTTGTTTAAAATATAAAAAAATCCATAATACAGTATATAAACACAAATAGTAATAGAGACACAACTCCTGATTAGTGTTTATGTCTGGAGTTATGATGTGTGTAATTTTGGTGTTAAGTCCTCATCATGTGTTAAACTCTGAATATGAGACATTATTTTAAAATAATATAAATGTTTTTATTATGTGAGTTTGTGTATTTATCTGTGTGTTTCTGAGAATAGAATAGAATCTTTATTGTTATTGTACAAGAACAGTGACATTTGATTTGCAATTCCAAAAAAAGTCCTAAAATAAACAAAATAAAAACATAAACATGGTGCAGTAGAGCAGTATACACTTGTGTGAGATTAATTTTTCCCTGCATGTGATTTACTCAACTCAAACACAGATCATCACAATATACAAAAATAATAGACATTAAAGCACTTTCATTTCATTAATTGTATAAAAATAGATGATTGTTACACAATAGGAGAAAAAGCAAATAAAACTCTACATAATGCAAAATATTGAATTGTTCTCATTCTGCAAGGCGAAAAAGTCACCTTTGCTTGTTTATCACTTATTAAGATGTAACATTAAAATTAACGAGCCATCACTCATTAAAAAGTGAGAATATTGAATAAAACCTGAGATCACAAAACAAACAAACACCTGAGAATATTAAAGAAATATTAGATTATTAAACAAAATCCTGAGAATAAGGAAAGTAATTGCAGAGTTTGAAGGAAACCTGAGAATTTCACATGAAAATCTGAGAATACGTAATGAAACTTCCAACATACACAGCTCCCTAATAGAGACTGCAACAAAACATTCATTTCAATGATATGTCTTATAGTTAAACACACGGCATGAAACCGATACGCATATATTGCTGGCATATTGTTTACAAAGACAAGATATTCAGATGAATTGTCAGAAATGTGTTGTAAAAGGAAAGCTGGAAACATTTGGTTAAGTAATAATGGAGCTGATTTAACTCTCCCTAATCTATTTGCTAATAACAAGGTGAGAAAATGAAGACGGTTCAGAATGCATGAAATTATTGGAAGTAGAATCAAATCACTGTTTGTGTTTATAAAAGTTGAAATGTAATTTCCTGAGAAAAGGCCTTTGGGGGCGTGTCTCAGTCACATGGTCCCTGTCTTTCTGAGATTTCTCCTCCACCTCATCATATTCTGTAAAATAAACACATTTACCTCTTTAATATATCCTTTGTATTGGATTAATAGTCATTGTTTTGTAAAACCTTCAAATACAGTAAATGATGCACTATGTAGTATTTCTTTGATCTTTAAACAATAAATGAAGAGAATAGAGGACATTTATCGGATGAGTTTTCTTAATATTAACACAGGCCATGTGTATAAGATGTGATCGAGACGTCCATCAAATTTCACATCATTTTACAAACTGATTCAAAACAATAATACATTTTCTATAGTATTACATTTCTATTGTCCTGTTAAATGTTTGGAATAAATAGATTCCAGTCCTTACAAGATTGTGTTTATAAAACTGTGGAAGTAAAAGAGCCATAAATATCCAGGTCTTATCTAAAGTGTGTAATAAATCTGGCTGCACTTGTTAAATGACAGAACAGAGATTTGTTATAAAAACAGTAAGCTGATGTTTATATTATATATCACAGGTAATATTTACAGTAGGTCTTATCTAAACTCTTTAATAAATGCACTTGTTCAATGACAGAACAGAGAGAACATTTGTTGTACAAACTCTTCTGAAAGTTGATATTTATTATATACCATATAGAATCTAATCATATAGAATCTAATCTTTGACTTTGCTGCCTGTGCACTTATGTACATTACAGAATAAACAAGAAGTCACTCACCTTCTGTCTCTCCTCCATCCTGTTCCTCAGTGATGACATCATCATAATCTTCTGGATTGTCTAATCAACAAATAAATGAAGAAGTAATAAACCAGTGTGTGTGTGTGTGTGTGTGTGTGTGTGTGTGTGTGTGTGTTGCTCTTATAGTAAAATACTGAGTAGAACAGGACGTTTATATGAAAAATAAAAGCTAACAGACATAATTTAACTTATTACACATTAACTTAAACTGATTGTATATTAACACTAAGTTGTGAAAATAAAATAGAAAGATTTAATGCAAATGAAGAGCTAAAAACTACTTCAATATATACACTATTAAATTATAACATTTATTACACTGATTAAAATGTATAAAATATACATAAAAATATATTATATAAATCATACATTTCTTAATTATATATATATATATATATTTTTTTTAAAATATCTTTCAATTATTAATTAAAATGTAATATTACATGAGTATAAGTGCTATATGTACATATATGGAGCTCATGTGTACTTCTCTTCCTCTGTGGCAGTTCCACTCTGGACCAGTAGGGGCGCTTTTCATGTGAATATCATTTAAGGCCTTAAAATCTTGACTTTATAACATTTTGTTTCTTTTCATCAACATTTTTAAATTCAGTTTGGATTTGTTCGAATACTACTAGCAATTTTTGTAGTAATTAATTATTATATGTTACAGAGTATAGATTAAATGAAAAGCCTTTAACATTTAATTAATTATTGTTCAATTATATTAAGATACATTTTTGAAGATTTTTCAAATATTATTTAATTGCTTAATTCATTATGTAAATATCTGACTTGTTTTAGATGTGGGTGTGGCTTATATTGAATGCAGTAAATGCGGCACTAATTCTAATAATTAAATAATTAGTGGAAACATTAAAACATTAATATTTAGACAAATTTAGGAATTATGAGATAAAATGACAGATCTGTAGGTAATATTTATTAATTACATAAAATTACATTATTGCTCAATAGTTAAAAATGAATAAATATATATCATAGGTAAGTAAAAAAAATGTGATTATTTAAAATGAAAGGAATTAATTCCCCACATTATGAGTTGTTGTTCTTTTAGATGTGAGTGTGACTTGTGTGAAATGCAGCAGACGAGATGTTGATGTTAATCAGCATTTAGCGTCTCAGCACTGTGAGCTCTTGGAGCTACACTTTACTACACTTACAGCAAGACTTTGTTGTTGTGTGTTTGTTTTTCATCAGTTAATGTGGAGCGTCTGCTGTACACGTCCCTGTGGATGAGCTGTTACTATAGAAACCATAATGTAGTGGAACGAGTGCATTAATATAAAGCTGTGATTTACAGCTGCAGTGCTGTCAGAGCTGCTGTTCTAGAAAATTCATCAACATCAATCAGAATGCAGAATTCAGCATGCACATTGTTTAAAGTTGATTCTAGAAATGTTTAAGCTGATGTTTTTGAATAACAGAGAAACTCCCTGACCTGTGGTGATGTTTGTGTTTGTTTCAGCGGTAACTGCATCATCATAGTTCTCGGACACGTCCTCTGTCAGAATGTAGAGATAAAAGCTATTAAATCCACAGGAATGTCATTAATGATCATTTGGATGCTTGTGGATGCAACACTGTCACATTATTATCATACCTGTCAGTAGAACTGACTTCTGATCAGCTGTAATGGCCTCATCATAATTCTCAGCTTCATCCTCTACACCAAAACACAGAGATTTAAAGAGATTGAAAGTTTACTGAAGTGGCAGGTTGTACAAAATGACATCGTATGACGTGTGTGTGTGTGTGTGTGTGTGTGTGTGTGTGTCCCAAATCCCCAAACAGCAACACACCCTCCAGGTTATCAGGGATGGGTCCAGCAGTGACGGCATCATCGTAGTCCTCTGGTGGCTCGACTCTTCCTGTATCACCTAAATGAAATAAAAGCAGAGGCTCTGTACAAACAGCTCCATCACATTCTGACCTCATGCTTTAATGTCAAGTCACTCAATTGATCTGATCAGTTAACAACTGCACCCACTTATGAAGTCACTGGTGTCGATGACATCATCATAATACTCGGCCTTTTCTCCAAACCCAGACTTTACTGGAAAAAGAAGAGTTTGTGTGTTTGGGCTTTTAAACACATTTATACTCAATAAAATCCTCATCCAAAGAAGCTTTGATAAATGTGATAAGAGGGATTTCAGAAGCTTCAAGTAAGATAAGGTTGATTGTGAGATCTCATGTGTCAGCATTAAAACACTGGAGTTACTGTCATTCTTCTATACAATACATCATAATCACGTCTCAGAAAGGACACATTTAGTCATTTCTGATTTTTAATTGCAGTTCGAATATCTTTCAGTTAATGGAGTTAGACAAACTCACACTCTGGCCTTTTTTACCTGAGAGAAGCTCATCATCCACATGCTCATACCCAGAATGCAGTTCTTCAGAGAGGAGACTTCCTGTTAGAGGAGAGCAGGACAGGCATCAGACACACACACACACACACACACACACACACACAAGAACTCTGATTCAGAAAAACACATGTTCACTATAAAGTGTTAGAACATCTGGCAAATAAGATACATGTCACATAAACACACACACACACACACACAAACAAAAACACACACACACACAGACCGGGTGTAAGGCAGGGAGAGGGGGGGGGATGCAACTGCACAGGAAAGCCTGCACGCCTGCATGCACGCTCACACACACACAGGCCTTTTTCAGATGTATGATATTTGGAGTTTTATAAATATAATACAGTCTTTATTCATAACAGACAGTCTGTTTGTCCAGTGGCCACATTGTCAGATATTTATCTCTCTATTTATCTCTTTCTTTCTGTCTGTGTGTGTGTGTGTGTGTTTATGGCGGTGCTGAAGGGGACTTCACCCAGGACACCATACACACTAGAACCTCCACTGTTTGTGTAATTCAGACACACCTCACCTTTATGTAAATGTTCCTCACGGTTTCATTCAGACAGGCCTCGAGACCGCGCGGTAAAAGACACAGTACGAGTGTGAGATCTTTGATATTCTCGTGAGATTCTATTGTACAAGTGACGTCTAACAAAATTCATCAAAAACTCTCCAAACAACCAGCCGAGGTCGGAAATATTCTAAAGCAAAAACCAACAATCAAAACGGCACTATGGGGGAACTAGAGTGTGTTTCTCTGGGATTTTACATTTTTACTAGAACTGGAGAGAGAGAGAGAGAGAGAGTGTGTGTGTGTGTGTGTGTGTGTGTGTGTGTGTGTGTGTGTGTGTGTGTGTGTGTGTGTGTGAGTGTGAGAGAGAGAGACTTTTTTTTTTTACTTTTTACAATCCTTTATTTTACAAGTTTTGTTGTATAAACTGGAAAAAATTGAGTTTATAAATAATTGATTTAAAATACATAGATAAATAAATAAATAAGACATTTTTGATATTATAGTTTTTAAAAACATATATAGTTATTGTGCTTCTTTTCAGTTAAAATATGCGGTAAAGATGATTTCGTCATCTTCTACTGAGCACAAAGTCTCCTCACAGCACCATATAGTTTTAAACATATTTATGTCCTTCATACTCTTGTAAAAGTTAAAATCAATTAAAATTCTTGATTTAACAAGTCTGGAGAAGATCTTTTTGGGGTCGCAGTCTGTGCTTTGTGCCAGCTTATTTTTTCTGCTTATATAAATTGCCATCTTGGCTTGACCAATGGTAAAATTAATAAGCTGGCATTTGAACCTGTTTCTCCGGACGTATTTAAAACCAAGAATAAAAAGCTGATGAGTAAAAACTACATTCAGTGATAAAAAGATGTGTTTTAAAAGGTTAAACAACGGTGACAACCTGGAGCAATGTATAAAAGCATGGAAAACAGTTTCTCTCTGTGAACAGAAGGGGCATTCCTGTGTGACTTCAGGATTTAAAATGGAGATAAAAGAGTTCACAGAGACAATTCCATGTAAAATCCTCCACTGGAGGTCAGCAGACTTTTTGGTTAATGGTGGTTTGTACAGTGCCCTCCACTCTGGTTTAAAATCATTATTAAAACACAGTTCAGTGCGCCATGGGGTGTCGACCCTCCCGTTCAGTTTTTTCTTGTTTAAGACCTTTACACAAGCTTTGTATAAAACCTTACCAGACACTGTCTCAAAGTTCATGTCTTCCTCACCCTTGAGCTCCAGGAGGGGGCCGCCATAACCCTCTAGGTCTGGAGTTATCGTCAGCTGTGGAAAAGGTTCCTCTTCTGTAGGACTGGTCTCGCTGCTTGTGTGTTCCATCAGCTGAACGCGTTCCTCCGATGTTAAGGTGGTTCTCCATCGATGTAGGAGCTGGTTGGCGACCCGTTGAGTCCGAAGTCCCATCTGTGCTGCCAAGTCCTCTGCTCGAGACAGGTCTGGTCCGGTGATGTTCACCAGCTGCCGGAGTGTCACGATCCCTGCGGAGATCAGGGTCTTGGATAGTGCTGGGGTGGTTGGACTAGAAATGTCCAGCTGCCCTCCACAGACTAGGGGCTCCTCCAGCAGCCAGTGTAACGTTCTGCTTCCTTTGTTGTGTTTTTTAAAAAAGGTCCAGATTTTAAAAAGTCTTTGATAAAATACAGGTAATCCAGTAGTGTCCAGTGCTGTGGGGTCCATTAAAAACAGAGTTCTGTCCAGCCCAAGTCCTCCCACCGTGCGTAGGAGTGTGTAGGCTGCCATCCTTCATCACTAGTTCCGGTGAGAAGTCTCTGGATGAACTGCAGACGGAAGGCTGCAGTTCTGCTGGCTAGCTGCACCAGGCCCTGTCCTCCTTCCTCTTTGGGCAGGTGAAGAAGACTTTGTGGTAGCCAGTGCAGTTTGTCCCAGAAGAAGTCTACCAGTAGGGCCTGTATGCTTGCTAGCAGGTTTGGTGGCGGGTCCATACATGCCAGTTTATGCCACAGGGACGATGCTGCTAGGTTGTTGATGACCAGCACCCGTCCTCTGTAAGACATTTTTGGGACCAACCACTTCTATCTGCTTAGTCTGCCTTTTATGTTTTCAACAATACCCTCCCAGTTTTGTTTAAAAACTCAGCACTGCCCAGGTAGACACCCAAGTATTTAAAACCAGTCTTTTTCTACATTAAACCCCACATAGTGTGGGCCGGTCGTCTCCCCATTCTCCTACTAAAATGGCTTCACTTTTAGTCCAGTTTATTTTAGCAGATGATAAAATCTTTTAAAACATCAGTTAAAAGATTCACATCTGTCTGTGTGTTCACCATTACAGCTAGATCATCGGCATAAGCTGAAAGACAGGTTGAATTATTAAAATGAGGTATATTGAAACCAGAAAGCTGCTCTCTTAGTTTGCCTAAAAGAGGTTTGATTGCTAAAGAATATAGCAGAATATAGCATATAGCAATATATCCTGATAGAGAGCAGCCTTGTTTAATACCTCTATGTACTTTAAAAGGGACACATAAACAACCATTTACCTTTAGTCCACTCTCAATGTCACTGTACAATGTTTTGATCATTGCTGGGTTGAACCCGAAGCTTTCCAGCATCTTCCACAGGTATTTATGTTCAAAAGCCTTCTCCTGGTCCAACAAAATAATACCAGTCTTTAAATCCAAACGTTTAGAGACATCCAAAATATCACGCATTAAATGTATGTTATCAAAGATAGACCTACCAGGCAGTACACAGTACCACGCAGTACGTCTGGTCGTGATGAATGATCTGCTCCAGTACCTTTGTCAGTCTTGAGGCTAATGCTTTTGAGAGTAGTTTGTAGTCAGTGCACAGCAGTGATACCGGGCGCCAGTTCCCCAGGTGCGTCAGGTCTCCCTTTTTTGGCAGTAAGTTCAGGACAGCCCTCCTGCAGCTCACCGGGAGCTTTCCTCCTTTCACGCTGTCCTATTACTGACCAAAACGCCTTGTACAACAGGATGTACTAGAGGTGTTGCAGGACAGCGTGAAAGGAGGAAAGCTGTCCTGCAACACCGCTGTCCTGCAACACCTCTAGTACATCCTGTAGAACTCTACAGGGAGACCGTCTATACCCGGCGCCCGCCCGTTCTTCAGGCCTTGGAGAGCCTTCTGAATCTCTGCCAGTGTCAGTTCTGCCGCCATGTCAGTGGCAGCTTGTTCTGACAACTTGGGCAGATTTTTCAATAAGGCTTCCTCCATTGCATGTGCTTCTGACCACTCACTACTGTACAGCTTTGAGTAGAAGCCGTGTGTCTGCTTGCGTATCTCAGTGGGCTCTGACACGAGATCCCCTGACTCTGATCGCACAGCATGTATGATTCTTTTCTGTCCATTTTTTTGTTCCAGACCAAAAAAGAACTTGGAAGGAGCATCCATTTCTGTTGCGTGTTTAAACCGTGAGCGGACCAGCGCCCCCTGTGCTGCAGTGCCCAGTAGGTCGTTCATTAGGGCTTTTTTGTTTTTCAGGGATTCAATATTTCCTCTGTTTTCTTTGGTCTCTAAACACTGGAGTTCTGCTATTTCAGTCTCTAGCGCTCTCATTGATCTAACAATGTCTTTGGTGACATTGCGTGTGTACTGTTGACAAAAAACTTTTATTTGTGCTTTAGCTAGATCCCACCATTGCTGTAGAGAGCTAAAATCTGCTTTTTGTGATTTAAGACTGGTCCATAAAAAGGTAAAAGACTCAATAAAATTGGCATCTTCTAAAAGTAGAGTATTAAAATGCCAGTAGGCGCTCTTAGGCTTGAGGTTTTTCCTACTGACAGTGCACTGCACCATGCTATGGTCGGAGATGCCTACTGGGACAATAAAACATTTAGTAAAATAAGACAGTTGATGTTTAAAACAATAAATTCGATCGAGTCTTGCCAGTGAGAGTGTGTTCTCTCTCTTTGTTCCTTGTTTAAGTTTCTCCATAAGTCACTCAAGTCCTGGGCCTCCATCATCTCCCACATGCATTTACGGGAGGCCATGTGAGGTTCTCTATGGTTTCTGTCCAGGTTGTCGGTTGTGCAGTTAAAATCTCCACCCAGAATTAAAATGTCAGCAGAGTTACAGTCATTAATTACGCTGCTTAGTTTGTCTAAAAACATCATCCTCTCTACTGCCTTGGTGGGAGTGTACACACAATTAAAAACAAAAACTTCATTTTCATAAAAAGTTCTCACTTTTAAAAGCCTCCCATTTAAAAATTCTTCTACTGTGTAAGAGTTCGGTATAAAACTGCGAGCAGCGAGCAGTGCGACTCCACCACTCAGTGGTGTATTGTGGCTCAGGATCGCGAGCCCATCCCACTCTTTGGACCAGTCCGCTGCGTTCTTGGAGTCGCTGTGCGTCTCTTGAAGTAGAGCCACATTAACATGTTTCTGTTTTAGTAGTTCATATAGTTTGGCTCTTTTTTCACATGTTCTTGCCCCATTTATATTTAAGCTCGCAATATTTACTTCACTCATTAAAAAGGTATGTAGATAAAAAAAAGTCTTATATAAAAGAAGACATACCAGTGTCCAGCAGGGAGTAAAACTCATTCTAAAAATTCCTCTTCAGCGAGTTCCTTGTTTATTTTCGTAATCCATTTCTTTAATCTGAATATTTCAAGTTCAGCGAAAACTTTTTGTCTTCTGTAATATTTAACGTCATTGGATGAACTGTCTCTTGTTTGAGAAGTGGTCTTCTATTTAAATTTTTGAGCCCCTTTTTGTCTTTTCTAAAAAAAACATGTATAGATTCCTCGCTGTGTACGACTGGCATTCTTTCTTCCTCTGCGGTGAGAAGCAGCACAGAGTCTGAGATGTACCCATCGCTGTCTGACTCCGGTTCGGGGTCTTTTTTGGGGAATTTTTTTCCTCCTCCTTTTCGGTCTTTTTTCCTTTTTGGTGCCTTGAAGGAGGGCTCTTCTTCCATCTCTATGTCCGCCTCGTCCCCTTGTGACAGTGCGGAGGCTGATGCTTCCAGTTGACGGCTTCTCGCCCTTGTACCCATCACCGAGAGCACAGGTAGCTCCGGCGCTGCACCCGAACCCTCTGTGACCTTATCGGCCGTGCTCGGCCTCTCCGGCGCCGGCTGGGTCACGTTGGGTTCCCCTCGGTCCGGTTTGGCCGAGCTCGTTGCTTCTGGTGTCGATGTAACTCCAGTAGACTCTTGGACTGCAGGCCGGTCTTGGGGTTCGGTCTCTATAGGCTCTGGGTCGGCAGCGTTGCCGGGTCCCTCGGCAGACGGCCGAGCTGTAGTCGCAGGGGGAGCGGCCTCGCCCGGCACGGTCGCGTCGTGAACCAGTTGCTCAGAAGCACCAGGATCGCTCTGTCTTTCGGGACAGGCACGGACCAGATGTCCCATCGCACCACATTTAAAACATTTTATGTCAGTGTCTGAGGAGGCGAATATGCTGTAGTCAAAGTTTTCAATTCTGAATTTAAAAACAGCATTTAGCTCTTCTACACCCTCTTTAAAAATCATAAAAACAACAAACACCTCTCCTAAAAGACACCAGGTGTTTAATCAGAGGGGATTTACAGCCCAGGGGGATTTTCTTTATAGGGGAGACCAGTCTTCCATATCTGGACAGTTCTGCAGCGATGACACTGTCGGGTATGAAGGGAGGGACGTTGGACAGAACTATTTTCTTGGCTGGGGAGCTCAGGGGAGAAACCAGGATGTGCTCGTTATTAACACTGATTCCGTTCTGGACAAGTTTAGCCGCTTTATCAACACTATTAACAAACGTGACCACAGCGCTGTTCATGCGGGAAGCAGAGACGATGTTCTCGTGTCCCACCACATCACCAACCGCTAACACACACTCCTCTAAACTCGCCGCGCGCACCACGTGACACCGCGCTGGCGAGTTAAACTTTCAAACCGCTGTGTGTTTTGAGCCGCCATGCTCCAGCAACACACACACACACACACACACACACACACACACACACACTCACTCAGTCAGTCGCACGCACATGAAGCTAGGACTGTTAAATATTAGATCTCTCGCATCTAAAGCAGTTATTGTTAATGAAATTATCACAGATCAGGAGTTTGATATCTTATGTTTAACAGAAACCTGGATTAAACAGGACGAGTATGTAGCTCTAAATGCAGCTAGTCCTCCTGGATACAGCTACATACACCAGCCTCGGCTAACTGGTAGAGGAGGAGGAGTCGCAGTTATTTATAACGATAATCTGTCTCTCGTACAAAAACACAGTTTTAAATCTAATGCATTTGAAGTTCTCTATAGTAACATAAAGTCAGCTCAGTCGATCCCGCTAATCATCATTTACAGACCCCCAGGGCCGTACTCGGAGTTTCTCTGCGAATTTGCAGATTTCCTCTCAAACCTTGTTGTTTCTGTAGACAAAGCGTTAATTGCTGGAGACTTTAATATTCATTTTGAGAATCCAGAAGACCCTCTGAGAACAGCATTTATGTCCTTACTGGACTCAGTAGGAGTAAATCAGTGTGTAGTAGGACCCACTCATAAAGCAGGTCACACTTTAGATTTAATATTATCCTTCGGATTAAGTATAGGAAATATAATCACAATTCCACAGTCTGAAGTTATCTCAGATCACTACCTTGTCTCGATTAAAGCGTGTTATAGTAATAATGTATGCAGCACAGCACCGCGCTTCCACCTTAAACGTACATTTACATCAAATACCGCACAGAGCTTTATCAATAATCTTCCAGAATTATCAACTTTGATTGGATCGCCATCTGACTTCACAGAACTCGAACAGGCGAATGAATATCTAGAGTCAGCACTTCGTTATAGCTTAGATAATGTAGCTCCAGTTAAAATGAAAATGATTAGAGATAAGAAACTCGCTCCTTGGTATAATGACCACACACGTGCTTTAAAACAAACCACTCGAAAATTCGAACGTAAATGGCGCCAAACTAAATTGATAGTATTCAAAATAGCTTGGAAGGAGAGCATCCTGAACTATAAAAAAGCTCTCAGTGATGCTAGATCAACGTATCTCTCCACTCTTATAGAAAATAACAAAAACAACCCGAGATTTTTATTTAATACCGTAGCTAACTTAACTAAAAACAAGACCACTGCAGAAATCTCCACAACAACATCATGCAGTAGTGAGGATTTCATGAACTTTTTCAATAATAAAATCATAAATATTAGGCAAAAAATTCAGGCTTTGAAAACAGACAATTTAAATAATTCAGATGATCTAACCACATCACATCAGAACTTAGAACACTTTACTCCCCTTGAAGCGAGGGAACTAATTTCACTCATCTCTTCTTCAAAATCGTCAACCTGTATATTAGATCCTGTACCGACACATTTTCTCAAACAGATAGTACCAGCAATAATAGAACCCCTGTTGAAAGTAATTAACTGTTCACTCAGTAGTGGGTATGTCCCCAAATCCTTTAAATTAGCCGTTATTAAACCGCTAATCAAGAAACCTGACCTTGACCCCTGTCTGCTTTCTAATTACAGGCCGATATCAAACCTTCCCTTTATCTCCAAGATTTTGGAAAAGGTAGTATCACAG
Organism: Clarias fuscus; assembly: GCA_030347435.1. NCBI lineage: Eukaryota > Metazoa > Chordata > Actinopteri > Siluriformes > Clariidae > Clarias > Clarias fuscus. The sequence goes on from CM059224.1 coordinate 27,638,558, forward strand.
CAGCTATGTTCACATCTACACAGAAATAGCATAAATGAACTGTATCAGTCAGGATTTAGGCCTCATCACAGCACAGAGACAGCACTTGTTAAAGTAGTAAACGACCTCCTATGGGCCTCTGATCAGGGTTGCGTCACTATACTTGTGTTACTGGACCTCAGTGCAGCTTTTGACACCATTGATCATAGTATTCTCCTTCACAGATTAGAAAAGGTAGTAGGAATTAAGGGAACTGCCCTCTTGTGGCTCAGATCCTATTTGACTGATCGTTATCAGTTTGTAGATTTAGATGGTGACCATTCCTCATGTTCTCAAGTGGAGTTTGGTGTTCCACAGGGCTCAGTTTTAGGTCCACTGCTTTTTTCCCTTTACATGCTTCCTCTGGGCAACATAATTCGTAAACATGGTATTAGTTTTCATTGTTATGCTGATGACACACAATTATATGTCTCAGCAAAACCAGATGAGAAAAACCAGTTTGCTAAAATCGAGCAGTGTGTGCAGGATATACGAGATTGGATGTTAATTAATTTTCTTCTGCTTAATCCTGATAAGACAGAAGTTCTGGTCATAGGACCACAAGTAGCTAGAACTAAGCTTTCTGATCACACTGTAACTTTAGATGGCCTTTCTGTTCCATCAAGTGCAACAGTAAAAGACCTCGGTGTGATTATAGATTCCAGCCTTTCGTTTGAAGCTCATGTAGATAATATCACCAGGATAGCTTTCTTTCACCTTAGAAATATTGCCAAGATAAGAAACATATTGTCACTAAATGATGCAGAAAAACTAGTTCATGCTTTTATCACGTCTAGGTTGGACTATTGTAACGCCTTACTGTCTGGTTGTTCAATTAGGTGTATAAACAAGCTTCAGTTAGTACAGAATGCAGCAGCGAGAGTCCTCACTAAAACCAGAAAATACGAGCACATCACCCCTATCTTATCTACACTGCATTGGCTCCCTGTGAAATTTCGCATCGATTTTAAGATACTACTTTTGACATTTAAAGCACTAAATGGTCTCGCGCCACAGTATTTGAGTGAACTGTTAGTGTCTTACGATCCGCCACGCCTACTTCGATCAAAGAATGCAGGCTGCCTGTCAGTACCACGTATTATTAAAACTACAGCAGGGGGCAGAGCTTTTTCTTACAAAGCCCCAAAGTTATGGAATAGTCTTCCTATTAATGTTCGGGACTCAGACACAGTCTCAGTGTTTAAGTCTAGGCTAAAAACCTATTTATTTAGCCAAGCATTTTTGTAAATAGATTAACCTTAGGTAAAGGAGCAGATCTGGGGGACTCATGGACGTAGAGTATTCTGGTGAACTGGTATGTTTAGATGCTGTCCTCGCCACTCTCATTGTTCACTCAGGTTTGTTGACGGTGAGGTGATTGGTTGCTTTACATCTCAGGGAGCCCTCATGTTTGTGTTTCCTTCTGGCTCTCCCTTTTAGTTATGCTGTTATAGTTAGTCCTGCCGGAGTCTCTGCTTGCACTTTGCACTAAATATACATTCACCTATACATGCTGACTGTGACCATACCTAACTGCCATCTCTCCTTATTTTCTGTTCTCTCCTTTTCTGCTCTCTTCTCTCTCTCTCTCCCCCTCTTCTTTCCCTCTCTCTGTCTCTCTGTCGAGCTATACATGTTTCGCTCCTGAGTTGCCAGTGATCCAGACCCCTCTGCCCTCTGGAGCCGTCTAACCCATCCTGGAGTCCTGCTTCTGGTTGGAGATCTCGTCGCATGGATGCCCCGTGTGGTCTGCCTGGATTCGTATGGTGGCTGGGGATGGTTTCCATGAAGACTCTCCTGTCATCGAGTGATGCTCTGGGGACCTGTGACTTCAGTTGTTCGATACTCAGGACCGGAATCCCCTACAGTCTACCTGAGCCTCCGGGAACAAACTGGACTCCTTTTAATTTTAAAACATCTCTTGTTATACTGAACTTCCAGTCTTACACATTATTATGCTGAGCAATTCCTGCTATCCGTTATCACCCAGATGAGGATGGGTTCCCTGTTGAGTCTGGTTCCTCTCAAGGTTTCTTCCTATTACCATCTCAGGGAGTTTTTCCTTGCCACCGTCGCCCTCGGCTTGCTCATCGGGGACAATCTTGTCATTTTGATTCATATACATTGCATAAAAACTTACTTCTTTTTATTGTGTAAAGCTGCTTTGCGACAATGTCAATTGTTAAAAGCGCTATATAAATAAAATTGACTTGACTTGACTTGACGCACATGCACGCACGCACAAAGTTTGATCTTGGTTGTTTAAGATCATGAGCACTTGCCTGCGGAAGGACAGGATGTGCCGCATGTTGGAGCTCTTACACCCGAGCGGGATCGCTCTCATGGGGCCGACCAACTTCCCGAAACGGGCAGCTCCTTCAATATCGCCTCGTCCTTTATGAACGGAGGCACGTTAGATATGATCACGCGCGCCGCGGGGGCAGACAGAGGGGTGACTTTAACCGCGGCTCCTCTCACACAGATTCCGCTCCGCGTCAGCGCGCTCGCGAGGTCGACCCTGTTCACCAACACCACCACGGCCTTGTTCATCCGGGAGGCAGAGTAGATGTTGTCACACCCGATCCTCTCCCCCACCGCAAACAAAACGTCCTCAATCGGCACGCCGTCCTCGGGGACACACCTGACGCCATGCCGGAGAGACAGAGTCTCTATACCGGCCTCAGAGGCCATGGTGCCCCGCCCACTCTCTCTCTCTCACTGTAAACTTTATATTTTTAAAGTCAAAACCATTCACTGACTACAGAAGTATAAATAAATAGATAAATAAATAAATAAACAGTCTTCCGAAAAACTTGGCAGGACGCCAAACAGTCTTTCACGCGCTCCCTCACACCCAGCGCATGCGCAGAGAGTGAGAGAGAGAGAGTGTGTGTGTGTGTGTGTGTGTGTGTGAGAGAGAGTGTGTGTGTGTGTGTGTGTGTGTGTGTGTGTGTGAGAGAGAGTGTGTGTGTGTGTGTGTGTGTGTGTGTGTGTGTGTGTGAGAGAGAGAGAGTCTGTGTGTACATACTAATATGTGTCTATGTGTATTTTATTGTACAGATGTTCAAACGTGAGTCCTCATGAACCAGAGAGATTATTAAATGTCATCATATGAACACATTCACATCCCAAGATCAAACTGTTTAATCTTTAATTTTGAGCTGAACCATAAACACTGCATTATTCTCTCTCACACACACACAGGGAGTAAGGCAGAGAGAAGGGGGATGCACCTGCACAGGAAAGCTTGCACACACACACACACAGACAGACACACACGCACGCACACACACACACACACACACAGGGTGGATTAAGTGACAGCTCCCCGGGGTGACATCCTGCCAGCGGCGGCACTGATCTGAACGCTCAGGATGGTGATAACATTTGCATGATGAGTTTTCTATCAGTCTTTTGCCTGCCACATATTTTCATGTCAGCGTGTGGGACATTAATCTCCAGCCCTGATTCTAGTTTGTGAACGAGGCAGGGGACTGACTGAAGCTCTCCCACTCAGTTGTACCAGATGGGGAGGGAGCGGATGAGATGGACATCACCTCGGGTCTCCTGCAGGAACCCCGGGGCACGTGCCCCAGTACTGATCTGCTGAGCCCCAGTAACATCTCACACTCAACTTTTAACAAGCTCCTAGATTTGCCACTGGATTCATTTAGACTGATAATAATGTGGAGGATTTTTAGATCCACAATGTCAAAGCAACACCGTTTAACTCACAATACAAGCACATGTGTGTGTGTGTGTGTGTGTGTGTGTGTGTGTGTGTGTGTGTGTGTGTGTGTGTGTGTGTGTGTGTGTGTGTGTGTGTGTGTAAACTATAAATGACAGTACATATTAACTGTATTATGAATAAACTATGATTTACTCTGTAGCACTTCAGTGTTATTGGTTTGACTGGTTGCACTGGTGTATAAAGGTAGATGTACATTTCCTGAGGTGATGTCCAATATCCCCATCCCTCCCCTTCTCAAACTTCTGAGTGAGAGACCTTCACAGTTGGTCCTCTGCCACACGGATTTGTTTAATTGACCCACACGGTGAAATGAAATCATGAGACGTGCAAACAAGCGATAGAAAATCGATCATTTTTAAAGTTTATTTCCTTTTTCCCCCTCGACAAGATGCCTCCCTGGGAGAACACATTCCACTTATTTTTATAGATGTAAGAATAATAATAAAAGATAATAATAATGAATCAGACTGGATTTGTGTGAAAATCTTGCTTTAACCACTGAGTTTGCATTGAGGTGTGTATTTAGTATCGAGTGATTTGATCATTTGCATGCAGTGAATTTCAGCTCCAAGTTGAACTAGAATACAATAAGTGTGATGTAGAACAGTCCACATATCACTCACCTCTTTGAGTGGAGCTCGTGATTCTTCTAGTGATGTATCTGTGGTTGATCTCCTCATAGACTGCCTCAGGCTGAGTCTTACGCCTCGTCTTAGAGACAACTGGGAGTGCAGAATAATAATAATAATCATCATCATCATCATCATCATCATAATAATCATAATAATCATAATAATAATCATAATAATAATTGGTGTTGTAGAGAAAATAAAGTGTGTGAATGTGTGGTACCTCTCCTGAGCACTCTGTTCTGGTAAAACAGTACCAGCAGAAGCACTAAGGCCAGGAAGAGCAGCGTTCCCAACACAAAGAGAACCAGTGGAGGGGTGGGCGGAGCTACAGCTGATGGAGGATTTGGAGCGGCTCTTCCTGAAGTCACAAACACAGAAGAGGATCTTAATATGAGACTGTAATCATAATTATTTAGAAAAATAGTGAATAGTAACAAATATTGTATTGTAACAAATATATAGTTGTGGCCAAAAGTTTTGAGAATTACATAAATATTGGAAATTGGAAAAGTTGCTGCTTAAGTTTTTATAATAGCGATTTGCATATACTCCAGAATGTTCTGAAGAGTGATCAGATGAATTGCATAGTCCTTCTTTGCCATGAAAATTAACTTAATCTCGAAAAAAACTTTCCACTGCATTTCATTGCTGTCATTAAAGGACCTGCTGAGATCATTTCAGTAATCGTCTTGTTAACTCAGGTGAGAATGTTGACGAGGACAAGGCTGGACATCATTATGTCAGGCTGATTGGGTTAGAATGGCAGACTTGACATGTTAAAAGGAGGGTGATGCTTGAAATCATTGTTCTTTCATTGTTAACCATGGTGACCTGCAAAGAAACATGTGCAGCCATCATTGCGTTGCATAAAAATGGCTTCACAGGCAAGGATATTGTGGCTACTAAGATTGCACCTAAATCAACAATTTGTAGGATCATCAAGAACTTCAAGGAAAGAGGTTCAATTCTTGTTAGGAAGGCTTCAGGGCGTCCAAGAAAGTCCAGCAAGCGCCAGGATCGTCTCCTAAAGAGGATTCAGCTGCGGGATCGGAGTGCCACCAGTGCAGAGCTGCTCAGGAATGGCAGCAGGCAGGTGTGGGCGCATCTGCACACACAGTGAGGCGAAGACTTTTGGAAGATGGCCTGGTGTCAAGAAGGGCAGCAAAGAAGCCACTTCTCTCCAAAAAAAACATCAGGGACAGATTGATCTTCTGCAAAAAGTATGGCGAATGGACTGCTGAGGACTGGGGCAAAGTCATATTCTTGGATGAAGCCTGATATTTTCTGATTGTTTGGGGCATCTGGAAAAGGCTTGTCCGGAGAAGAAAAGGTGAGCGCTACCATCAATCCTGTGTCATGCCAACAGTAAAGCATCCTGAGACCATTCATGTGTGGGGTTGCTTCTCATCCAAGGGAGTGGGCTCACTCACAATTTTGCCCAAAAACACAGCCATGAATAAAGAATGGTACCAAAACACCCTCCAACAGCAACTTCTTCCAACAATCCAACAACAGTTTGGTGAAGAACAATGCATTTTCCAGCACGATGGAGCACCGTGCCATAAGGCAAAAGTGATAACTAAGTGGCTCGGGGACCAAAACGTTGAAATTTTAGGTCCATGGCCTGGAAACATCCGAGATCTTAATCCCATTGAGAACTTGTGGTCAATCCTCAAGAGGCTGGTGGACAAACAAAAACCCACTAATTCTGACAAACTCCAAGAAGTGATTATGAAAGAATGGGTTGCTATCAGTCAGGATTTGGCCCAGAAGTTGATTGAGAGCAGCCCAGTCGAATTGCAGAGGTCCTGAAAAAGAAGCGCCAACACTGCAAATACTGACTCTTTGCGTAAATGTCATGTAATTGTCGATAAAAGCCTTTGAAACGTATGACGTGCTTGTAATTATATTTCAGTACATCACAGAAACAACTGAAACAAAGATCTAAAAGCAGAAAACTAATATTTGTGTCATTCTCAAAACTTTTGGCCCCTTACTGTACATACCTGATGTGGTGGTGGTGGGTGTAGTAGTGGACACGGTGGATATGTCTGTATTTGCAGAAAGAAAAAATAACCATGCATTAAAAATAAACTCTCACTAGATCGGGTTTCTGAAATGCTGAGGTTGCAAGCTGACATCTAAGATTGTAAATAAAAGTTATCAAGTCAGAAAAGTTAGCACACCCCTCTGAGCTGCACAGGTGACTCCAGCAGGAGAGCAGTCAGTGTGTTTCTTCAGGGAATGATGACAGTCCCACAGGTGAATCTCATCCCCTCGACACTTCACTCTGTTCAGCCAGATAGTCCCTTCACCAGGACCAAAGCTAACATTCCTATCAGCACTCAGCGCCGAGCCACAGCCCAGCTGTCTGCACACCACCTGAGCGTTCCTGATGTTCCACTGATCATCACAAACGGAGCCCCACGTAGCGTTATGATACACCTCCAACCTCCCAGAGCAGCTTCCCTTTCCTCCACTCAGCCTGAGAGACCAGCGCTCTACATCACACACAACACACATGAGGAAACATACAAACACCGAAGAACAGCTCCACTCACACACTGAACTAACACACTATGATACATCAACAAGAACTCAACATCATCTACTGAAACCATCTAATTGCTGAATTCTGGATAGAAATTATAAAAATCCAAATTGGTAAACTGCTTGTTATATCATCCATTAACTAAAATAAAATTGTTGGAATATCTCTGTGCTGTTAGAGAAGTAAAACACTCCAGGACGTCTTCATCAACTCCTGGGTGGAATCAGTAACTCTGACCTTAACACCTGACTGATGTAACAGATGTAAGTGTCCTTACTTGAGCAATATTTCTGAAGAGGAAATGAAGAGCATGTCCCAGGAGTCTGTAGAGACGTTCCATCTTCTGCAGTAATAACATACATGGAAGTGAATTTTTCACACACTCTTATTTTAGAGCTGCAATATTTATGAAAATTGTACAGCAAAGAGAGAGAGAGAATCCTCCTACCTGTGCAGGTAATATGAATCACCTCATTATTATTATCACATCTGTTCTGTCCCCAGGGTGAAGAGGGACACATCAGCAGATTAGAGTCGTGTTTCCTACATTTCACATGATCCAGCCAGTTAGGAGCAGATTCCACTCTCGCTCTGCCTGAGTCCAAACGCTCGAGTCTTCCACAGTTCAGCTCTCGACACACCATGTTTGCTGTTTCTAACTCCAGCTCCATTTCATTCTGACACACATTACCCCATGTCCCATTGTAGAACACTTCCACATTCCCCTTACAGCCCTCTGTGAGTCGCATCTCTTTAAACTCTGGGGAGAGAAGAACAACTTATACTTAATGAGGAAAAAATCTGTTTCATTGAATCAGATGAATATTACTATTGCAATTACTATTATGTAGAATTTTAAGATTTCTGGACATCAAGTTTTGTAATACAGACTTATACAAATTTAACACTGTACCTGAGCACACGACTCCTACGTCCTCCTGGTGTCCACATTCCCCCTCTTCACACAGCTGAGATCTGCAGTTCCACAGGGACGCCTCGTTCCCCTCACACTCCACCTCATTCAGCCATATGGACCCAGTTCCAGGACCAAACCAGGCTGGTATGTGGGTACTGAGGGCCACTCCACACTGCAGCTGTCTGCACACCACCTGCGCATCCTCAATATCCCACGAGTCATCACACACTGTCCCCCACGAGCCGCTGTGGAAAACCTCCAGCCTTCCTGCACAGTCTCCCCCAGAACCAACCAGCCTGATGGACCTGGGGTCTGGATTATTTTTATTTTTTCATGTAATAAATTATGTAAAACTAACATACTTTTGTATTAATAATAATAAAATAATAATAATAAAATATATAACAAGAATTAATATAATATATAATCAATATAAAACAAGAATGCTCAAATATGATAAACATTTATTTCTGTTGATAATAGTATTTTTTAGGTGCTGTGTACCTGAGCAGGTGATGTCCAGCTGTTCCCCGGAGCTGCAGTTGACAGGTTGTGCACTGCTGCAGTTCCCCAGATGAGCTTCACTCCCAGAGCAGCTGAAACCCGTTACACACATGTGTTTGTGTTCAGTGGTGGATGGAGTGGAGCGGTAGTTCAGCACAGAGCCACAGCCCAGCTGTCTGCAGAGCACAGACGCCTCAGACAGACTCCACGAGTCCAGGAGAACTCTCCTCCAGTCCTGCCTGAAATAAATCTCCACCTCCCCCTGACACTCGCTCCCTCCAGACAACCGCACTCGCCCCTCATGAAACGCCATGGATGATCCTGAAGCAGAAGAAGATCATTTAAATATTCTAATGAACACTGAGTTTATTCACTAACGTGGTGTAGGTGAGGTTAATATCTCACCATTACAGATGACTCCAGCATCGTGTTTATGAGAGCATGCAGCTCGACTCCATGATGAGATGCCACATTGTGATAGGTGTGTCTCATTCCCCTGACAATCAAACACATCAGCCCAGATGTGGCCACTCCCCTCCCCGAACCAGTCCACCCCCACCACAGCCACAGCACTCCCACAATCCAGCTGTGCACAGAGAACATCTGCAGCTCTCATATCCCAGCTTACAGCACAAACTGTGCCCCAGTCACTGAGGTACTGGAGCTCCACTCGACCAGAACAGGAGTCCGGTCCGTTCACCAGCCGCGCCTCTGTGTGACCTGAACAAACAGCCGAGAGCTCAGTGAAAGAGGAACATTAACAAAGACACCTTAAAGTTTGATTGACAGGTATGTGGTCTCTATTTAAACAGAAGGTAAATCATGATACTTAACCAGAACATATTAATCCCACATCGTTGTCATGAGAGCAGTTTGAGTGTTTGAGTGAAGATGTTGGACAGAAGGCAATCTCAGATTCATTTCCTCTACACTGAAGCTCCTCTGTCCACACCTGACCCTCCCCTCGGCCAAAAGCAGCTGATCCCAGCACCTTCACAGGAATCCCACAGCCCAGCTCTCCACACACAACCTCTGCATCCTGCTGGTCAAAGTCAGCATCACACACTGTGGACCAGGAACCTCCATGATACACCTCCACTCTCCCAGAGCACCGGTGAGGACCAGCACTGAGTCTCACATTTTTACCTGCAATTTATTTCATTGTGTAAATATTGTGCATGTTTTCACCATAACAGTACATGAAGAAATCATAACAGTGTATTTGCTGTACCATCTAGTCTTGATCTTTAACTTAAACCCCCCACCAGACACCTCACCTGAGTTTGAAGAACTTTCTTGTTCATTCCCATCATTCCCTGTTAGACGCTATAGGAAGCGTGTGGATTTATATACATGTTATGAACTTGTCACTTTGCTCTCTCCTGGATATAACTTGTGATCCTTTACTAACTGACATAATCTTTCTGCACATGACACAGACTCAGAGGTGTTTTTTATTTTTTCCTCTGATTATTATTATAGTGGCATTGCCCCACTCCTCCTTTTTTAGCTTTGAATTGAACTGAGTTTTGGATGTGTCGACTTGGACTAGGACTCGATTACTTGGACCCTGTTTCCATGGAGACAAATATTAGTAGTGTACCTATCTGATGTAGTGATCTTCCCCAGCACTCTATATTCAGCAATTGACATGCTGTTGCTGAGTTTCTCTAATGTAGAATAAAAGTCTCTCAGGGCAGCATGACTGCGGGTAAACTTTAAATATGTAACAGATATCTTTAGTTTAGTGTAATGTTATGTATCTTATGGATGGATGGCCTGAATAAATTTAAACTCGTTCCTCTGTTCACTATATCACCATCATCATGACTTGCCAGTTGACTGAGATGTGTTTTAGATTTTAGAGATTTTATGGTCAGATTTCATCACAGCAGCTTCTACATTTCTGTAGTTTAGTAAAATGGGAACATGTTCCCCCTCGTCTCACTGCAGCTGACTCTGCTAAATCTGCTCTGTTTAGGGTTTTGCTGATTCCTGGCCACAGACTTGAAGCTCCGCAGTGTGAAATGACTCTTTTTACTCTCCTGTGGCATTTTTGTGAATGAAACTTTCCCACAAACAGAGTGGACCAGGAGCCTTAGATGAGGATTTTAGGGCTGTTGATGATGTGAAGATCAAATCTCATGTACGCGCTGCTCTTCATCAACAGGTGCCACTAATCAGTCTGAAACCAGGGATTTACCACAAGTGTGTGCAGTTTAATGAATCTGATGTGAAACACTCGTATAAACACCATTCACAGAGAAACGCCAGAGGAATTTAATACAAGAGTAAGAAAATGTTCCTGCATGAGGCCGATGTGTTTGTGTCTGTGTTTTATAGTCATTAGTCAAGTTTAGTTTTAGGCAAATAAATTATATCAAATGTCAAACTAACATAATTTAAAACAATATACAAAAAGAAAAAACAGGTGTTATTTGTTAAATTTACTCAGATTTGTGTTTAAAATACTGTACAACCTCCACAATAAAATACCTGCAGATTAATTTTGTGCCAATCTGTTAATTTCATAACTGTTACTAATTTATTTCTAGACAAGTTTCTTTATTACTAATAAAATTATATTAATTAAAACATTTTTATTGAAGATTCTATTAATATTTTAATTATTTATTATAAATTCATATATATTATTTATTATATTCTGTTATTAGTGAAATTCTAGTCAAGTATTTATTTACTACTAATAAATCTTTTTTACTAATTAAATTATATTAATAAAAAGAAAATCAGGGGTTTATAATGAAGCTCCTGCAAATGGACCCTTACTCAGGCTCAGTCAGCTCTTTGGTAGAGTCGCACCAGGCTTTACATTTAAATAAAGACAAAATGGAATTCAAATAATGTGTGGATATAATTACAGTTAAATCATGCTGAGAATCTCACTCAGTGTTTTTATTCCCTAAATTCAGTAGTTTACCTGAGCAGGTCACTCCAGCATCACGACCATGATCACAGCCATAACGTTCCCCTCTACCACTTGACCCACAGCTCTTCAGTGTCGACTCTGATCCACTACAGCGCACATTATACATCCAGATTGGTCCTGATCCTGGTCCAAAGTGACCGTACTGAGGTGCATCTACAGCCTCCCCACAGCGCAGCTCTCTACACACCACTGCAGCATCGTTCATATCCCAGTTATAACCACACACTGTTCCCCACTGTCCCTCCTGATGAACCTCCACTCTCCCAGCACAGCGACTTCCACCATTCACCAACCTCACACTGTCTGAGAGAGAGAGAGAGAGAGAGAGAGAGAGAGAGAGAGAGAGAGGTTATTATCTATTATCACACACACACACACACACACACACACACACACACAACTTGTCTCTTTCAAACACACACACAGATATTTGTTTTTTTTAATATTCTGTTTGTTTTATATATTCTATTCTTTCATGACTTTTATTAAAAGATCTATCTGTAATGTAATTGTCGTCTCTAGTGCAGTTTATTTCATGGTAGTGGAATCTTTCTATTTAGGTCATGAACAGTCGTATAACCACCTGATTGAGTTTACAAATCATTTTTAGAACGAGTGATTCTTTTTAAATTCAGTGATTATATTATTTATGTTTTCTAGGTTTTATATATTTCACTTGGATGTTAACTGAGTAAATACAGCTGCATAAAACAATCAGGCTACAAAGTAACCAAATCTGATTATTATAAAGGAGTGTGTGGGGGGGTCCTTTCTATACCCACTGTGTGTGTGTGTGTGTGTGTGTGTGTGTGTGTGTGTGTGTGTGTGTGTGTGTGTGTGTGTGTGTGTGTGTGTGTGTGTGTGTGTGTAGCTATGGAAAACTATTGGCCTGTATTTTTTTTTGCATATTCGTCACATTTAAACGATTCTGATGATTAAACACATTTTAATATTATATAAAGATAATCCAGTTAAATACAAAATGCAGTTTACACATAATGATTTCATTTATTAAGGAAAACCTACATAAACCTGCCTGGCCCGGTGTGAAAAAGTAATTGCCCCTAAACCTAATAACTGATTGTGCCACTCTTGCCTCTTCACATCACTGTGGAGGAATTCTGAGCCGCTCTTTATACAGAATTGGTTTATTTCAGGAGGTTTTACGAGCATTAATGACCTGTTTAATGTCGTGTCACAGGATTTAAGACCAGACTGTGACTAGGCCTCTCCAAAACATTCGTTTATTTATTTTGATTCATTCAGAGGTGGACGTGCTGGTGTGTTTCATTGTCCTGCTGCGTAACACAAGTACACTTGAGCTTGAGGTCATGAACTGATGATCAGACGTTCTCCTTCAGGATTTTCTGCTAGAACACAGAATTCATCCTGAAGCTGTAAAGCCCCAGACCATCACACTACCACCACCATGTGTGACTGTTGCTATGATGTTCACTTTATAAAACACTCTGTTAGTTTTACACCAGATGTAACGGGACACACACCGTCCAAAAGGTTTAACTTTTGTCTCATCAGTCCAGAGAATATTTACCCAAAAGTCTTAATCAATCCAGATGTTTGTTCTTCGTGTTCTTTTTGGTCAGCAGTGTCTTTCTCCTCTGAACTCTCCCATGGACGCCATTTCTGTCCCCAGTCTCGTTCTTATTGTTGAATCATGAACACTGACTGTAACTGAGGCGAGTGAGGCCTGCAGGTCTTTAGATGTTCTTCTGGGTTCTTTTATGAGCTCCTGGATGAGGCGTCGTTGTGCTCTTGGAGTAATGTTGGTAGGACGTCACTCCTGGGAAGGTTCACCACTGTTCCAAGTTTCCTCCATTTATGACTGATGGTTCACTGGAGTCACAACACCTTAGAAATGTCTTTGTAACCCTGATACACCACAATTACTTTGTTTCTCATCTGTTTTTAAATTTCATTACATCGTGTTGCTTTTTGAGATCTTTTCGAGAGATTCACTTTGGTTCTATTTAAGTGATTTCCTGATTCAGTCTCTCAGTAATCAGGTCTGTGTGTGTCAAGTGGAATTGAACTCAGCTTTACAAAAAATCATTAATTAATCTCAGATCATTCATGATTTTTCACACAGGGCCAGGCAGTTTGGACAGCTTTTCCCCTTAATTAATTAATTCATCATTTAAGTTCATATTTTCTCTGGTTACTTTGGTGTAACATTAAAATTTCTTTGATGATCCAAATCATATTTGCGTGACAAATATACAAAATAATAAGGAATAGGAAGATTAAATTTATATATATATATATATATATATATATATACAGTACACACACACACACACACATACACACAGTTTATAAATGTAAAACCACTCCAGTAGATTTTCCTCATCCCTGTTGATGAAGTGAGAAGTGTGTGATGTGTTAGTGTGAATAATGAGTGTGTACTTACCAGCTGCTGTGAGTGTGAGTGTGGATGAGAGAAGAATAAAAGTCAGACAGATTTCCATCTCCCTCCTCACTGTACACGATGTGTTCACCTCCACTCACCCAGAGAGACAGAGAGAAGTGTGTCCCCTCACTCAGCCCCCTACAGAGAGAGAGAGAGAGAGAGAGAGAGAGAGACCAATCACACTCAACATCACCTTATTAGAAAAAACATCATACAGACTAAATAACAAATCAGAGGCGGCATCTTTCACTTTCTCCATATATATCAATATAACATCAGCGCTGATGAACAGAGCTCCGCCTCCTGTCTCTGAGGGGTGTGACTGATGAACAGAGCTCCGCCTCCTGTCTCTGAGGGGTGTGATGATGAGAGTCGACCACATCACACACTGATTACAGAGAGAGGAAGCACTCGGCTGTCATACAGCATTAATGCCTGACACCTGCACAGAGCAGATACACACACACACACACACACACACACACACACACACACACACACACACACACTGCAACTACATCAGCTACATATACCTTCTACACACACACACTCGAGCTCAAGTCCCAGATCACTCAGGGAACTTCAAGTCAAGTCAAGTCGGCTTTTATCGTCATTTCGTCCATATACAGTTCAGTACACGATTAGACGAAACAACGTTCCTCCAGGACCAACATGCTACATACAACATAAATTAACAAAAACTAACTAGCTAGCTAACTAAGAAACCTAATTAACTGACTAGCTGAGACAAAACAGATTAACATTATAAATGAACAGAAACTATCTCAGTTCTATACAGAAAAGACGACATAAAGTAAAACAACCTGGACACTCTGGACACTCTGGACATGGTGGAGTCCATCACAGGGACAAGCATGCACACAGATACATTTGACTATAAAATAATTAGAACATATAGTATACACTAAAACCTTAAAATTGTTATTAATAATAATAAATTATTAGTGTATTGTTCACAACAGTCCACAAGATGGCAGTAAAGTACTTCTAACCTGACACTTCTGTTGGGGAAAATGTGTTTTTCTGATGATTTTTTAATCCTTAATATTAAAAAAAAAAAGTAATGGTACAATAATCGAGTTACAATAAAATAATAATAATAATAAAATCCTACTCATTCATCAATGTAAAATTTGCAAGAAATACTTTAAAACACAAACTTCATATGGTCCATCTATATCGAGAAGGAATATGGAAGCAAATTAGCATCATAATTATTTGGATTATATCAGACTTTGAAAAAAACATTTTGCAATTGAATCACTGTTGAATTGTTAGTTTTGAAATGTAAATATTACTGAATTTATTAAACTGAAATAATTGACTTTAAAAAGCAACATCTTTAAATTTATGCTCTGAATTTCACATGAAATTCTCATTAGTCCATTTCAACCTGTAAAAGTCTTGTTTAATCCACATTTAATTGAATGTTCTGAAATTCAGATAGGAGTAAAATTCAGTACAGGAAAATCAATCTGAGGGCAGCGGGCCGGTCAGTCACCTGCAGTGTTACACTAATTATATACTGTCAGATATTCTAGTCATTTTACTGTCATAAAGGAATTTAGTCAAAGTTTAGCTAAAGTTGGGTTACAGAGCATCAGACCCAGACTGATGTCTCACACACACACACACACACACACACACACACACACACACACACACACACACACACACACACGAGGGAGAGATAAACAGTGGTGGCCAGAAGTATCAGGACAACACACACCATGTATTAGTTCTCTCTGTGCACAGAACAGGTGACGTCACCAGTTAGTTCGGGTCTGGATGAAGAGTTGTGTTCATTAAAATCAGCTGCTTTAGTTCATTACAATAAGAACAATAAGAGTCAGGACTTATACTTTCTGAAGTCGGGGTGTCCAGCTCTGTACAAAATGCCTAAAACTCAGGAATTCTCAAGTGAACTGTGAAACTCTGTAGTAAATCTGTGTACATGATCTTCATGTTCCTTCACATCCTGACAAATCTACACTAACTTTTAATTCCTAAAGTAACAGGAACAGCAGGAGAGAAAGATCATAAATGTAGTCTGGCAGAAATGGAGAATCTGCTACTAAAGCGCCTAAAACTTTTTCTCCTCCTGTGTTTTAAAAGGAACTTCAGCACTGAGGTCATTATTAGTCTAGTGTGTGACGTACCAGCATTATTTCACTGAAAATGTCCAGGATAATCATTTATCAAAGTCATCGTCCTGAAATGAGTCACTTTCAAATAAATATGGATAACGCAAGTATTTAAGGGAGTCAAACTATGTTCAGTAACACGAACGTCACTGGGAAACTGACAGCACTTGTGGTCATTTAAATAATAATGATTGTCTGTAATTGGGGCTGAAATGACACTTCAGAGTTTGTCAGTGAGCTCTGACTGTGTGCAGCTGCAGGAGAAGTAGCTGTGATCTTATACACTAACTTACAGATTAATATTAGTTAAATATCAGACAAATATGTATTTATTTTTAGATATTCTAATAATTATTATAATCAAATCATTTATTTAAAGTTAAGATAGCCAGCATGATGTTTGATGAACCCGAGCTAGAGTTGTTACTCGTCTCTCATTACACGAGACAGATTCCTCATCTTACAGAACATTTTACCAGAGACGTGATTTGTCTCGTCTTTCTGTAGGTTTTGTTGCTGATGTTACACGTGTTAATGCAAGTTAGGTAAAATACGTGTGTGTGTGTGTGTGTGTGTGTGTGTGTGTGTGTGTGAAACGGGTCGTGTGAAAAACCGTGTGGTGGAGAATCTGACAGCGTGGGAAAGGAAAAGGGTGAAAGGGTGTTTGAACGGCGTGTGGACCGGCAGGGTGACATTTTGACTCTATGTCCAGCCAGATCCAGCAGGTTTTGAAGAATGAAGGACGTCGAATTCAATTTTGCTTGTTATGTTTGCTTTTAATTTCATATATACTGTACATACCAGGTAACAGTAATCCTATTTTTGCACTTAAATTTGACCTCAGATACAGTCTACAGTAGATTATTAAGTGCTCCGTTGTTTAATTTTCTTAATACCAGATTAGTATAATTGTTGAAAGTTGGGTACTATGTAACTGTGAGGGTTCACTTAACTTATAACTTAACATAATTTAATTATTTATTAAAAATATAACTCTCTCACTGTAACTTTGCACTAGAATTCTGCAAGAATATTTCATAAGCTCAGACAGTTGCACACGAACCGTTTGTAATATATTTCTGTTGATTATAGAATGCTTTTTTTTTTGTAACTATATTATATGGCACTGATGAAGGGGAGTTGCACACTGAATCTGATTGTACTGCCCTGTACAATTACAATAAAGGAACTCCATTCAGTTTAATTCACACTTCACAGGGAATGTGGGGGTTTATTGAGGCCCAAGCTGCCTTAATATCTCATTCTGGATCCTTATGTGTTTTCACAGGATAGTGAGGCTGAAATTTTGAGGTCAGCAAGGCATTGAGTTTCACTTATAACTGCTCACAGAGAAGGAGCGGCGTCCAGCGTCCCTGGCACGTCCCCAACTGCAAGGTATATGATCTATACATCTGTTATTATGACTAGCACAAATTAAACGTAATGATTATGTTGTTAATACTTAATATTGGCGGCGACCAATCAGGAGGGAAATTGGAGGCGTCAGAATGAAAGTCATCAGATGCCAAGGCCTTCAATTCACACAGAAATGACCAGCTTCAGCAGTGCATTATACATGAATTTCAGTTAATATATAATGATCTATACATTTATATAAAATTATATATAAATGCATCCACATTGCAATAGATATAATTTATTTTTCAGTTGCTTTCCAGGATCATTTTCGAGAGGCAGATTAAAGAGACGTTTTCCTCCTGTCACTTTGGTGTCTGCAAGAAAACAAAGACTGATGCAGATTCCAGTGTACAATCCACACAGGCTGGTTTGGGCCGCAAGACCATCAGACTGGATGAAAGCGCAACACATGATGAAGTAAACAAATAGCATAAATATCTAAAATAAATTATGCACAAATATATGAATAAAGAAATGTGACTGTTTTGAGGAGAGCCTTTATAAAATCTTTGCGCTTACAGATATTTGATGCCTTGAAAGTTCTATATCCTAAAATTAGAAGAGTGACCGGTGTCTGGCTACTTTATAAGTCCTCAGGTACAATAATACAATTACTGTTTGTTTAGTTATTGTTTAGGTAAATAACCATGTGGAAGATACAGTGTTTACTGGGACATTTTGATTACTTTCGTTTCATTTTATATGACATTTGTAGAGAACAGATTTTTTTTGATGATGATGAAAAATGTTAGCTTAATTAATTGATAATTTAAAGTATTTGTTAGTATTAGTATTTAGATATTGGGTACATAAGCGATAGTACATTTCAATACGGCATGGAATTAATATAGGGTTCCCACTTCGGCTGAGTCTTCGGCCCTCCCGGCTGAGTGGTAGTAGAAGCCTTAATGTGGGAGCCCCCTAGTGACGGGGAGGAATTCGACATGACTAAATTAGGGAAAAAATCGAGGGGAAAAAAGAGGCTGGGAAACTTGATGTAAAAAAAGGAGCATAATTGACTAAATAAAATTGGCTGTTTTTATGATTTGGAACCATTTTTGAGATCTTGTGCAATTAATTATATCCAACGTGTTTGCCTGCCTGATTGATTAGGTTCTACTGCATCCTATTCTTAAGGTATGTGCATAAACTAATGTTACTGTTAGTTGAAATGTCATGGATGGTGGTGTATTATGATGTTTCATATTATCACTTTGCATATTAATAATAAGTAAAAGTAAATTTTATTTAAATCTATTTAAAAAGGTGACATGTTGGCTCAATCTTTTGCTCACCTGTCCTGCAGGGGGCACAAACTTTTTATTTATTTATTTTTTAAATTACCTATCATCACCTTTCACCATGTGTGATATGTAATGTGTTCCTGTGGTTGTAAACTGAACACAGCTGTTATGCAGCATTTCACAGGAGACAGTAAAAAGTAAAATAACATTAATAATTAATAAACAGCCGTACAGCTTCTTGTTCACAAAATGCACTCACCTCAGGAATAGCGTTAGCTGTAAGTGATCTCACACACACACACACACACGGGGACCAAAGGCCGGTCCAATCACACAGAAAATGCAGCACAAATTACTGGAAGAAGTGGATAGAAAGTCACCAGAACACCCTGTTCACCACAGACCACCACAATTCACTGACTCCGCCTCCAAACCTCCCAGATCCAGATCTCATCTACAGATGCGCAGTGGATTGGCACGCTGTCCTGGTTGTACCCCGCCTTGTGCCCTAATTCTCCTGGGACGGGCTCCAGGCCCCCCGCGACCCTGTACACACACCCCTCCACATCCATAAGAGAAAGAATCTGCTAACACTGACTCTTTAATTCCTCTGACGTGTAGAGAAGAGTTTCCTCTTGTCCTGTCAGTCCCCTGTCCCTGTCTCCTGTGACGGGCAGCTGCTGGATCTCACGGTGAGACAAAAACATAACTCAGGATTCTGGAGGCTTCAGTTACCATCATTTACAGAAGTACAGCAAAAGGAGGAGATCGAATTCTTACCTGCTGGTTTGATCACAAACTCTTACAGATTCTTATAGAGACAATCAGAAGACTGTATCGGCTGGACTGAAAATCCCAAACCCCTAGACTTTTATTTTGTAGTAGTTTGATTCGTAAAATATTCAGTGCGGTGCAGTTGTTCTATAAATGCAGCAGATTGTTGTGGAATTTAAAAGAGGTGTGTTTAAATGTTAAATAGTGGTTTAGTATCTTTAATATCGTCATCATAAAACACTCAGGAGTCAGCGGAGCCGTCGGAGGGTCCACTTGAATTTTTTTCTGCTAATCATGAAAAGAATTTAAAATGCTCTGTCATTTCTGATCCGACACATAAGTGTATTACATCATTTGAATCTGTAAAGGGTCTGGTTTTATTGATGAAAACTCAGAATATCCACAGAACGTTGTGTTTTTGTAAAATAAAGAAAATAAACAGGGTGCGCTTTCAGCCGTCTCAGTCTCCCTGAGAAAAAAAAATAAAAATTAACACGTCATTAAACTGAACTGAATCTCTGTGAATACTACACACACAGACATGTGAAATATATCTATAGGAAGCTTAAAGGGTCTACTGTTAAATGATGCACGTTACATTCTCAACAAACATTCTCAGTTTATGTAATCAGTGTGAAACCAACGAGAGGCACAGAATTTCTCTCACACTTTATTATCCTATAACCGTGGTTGGTCTTATCTCTGATGATGATGAGTCTGCCTATAGGGATGAAGTCCAAAGACTAACAACATGGTGTGCGGGTAATTGCCTCATTCTCATTTCCTCAAAAACAAAAGAACTATTAATAGATTTCCGTAGAAACAGTGGAGACCCTACACCACTTTACATTAATGGGGACTGTGTGGAAAGAGTTTCAGATTACAAATTTCTGGGTACATACATCTCCTCGGATTTTACATGGACTATGAACACTACTGCGGTAGTCAAGAAAGCACAGCAGAGGCTTCACTTCCTCAGAATCCTGAAACAAAATCACCTACAGGAGGAACTGCTGGTGTCTTTTTATCGTTGCTCTATTGAAAGCGTGCTGACGTATTGCATTTCTGTGTGGTATGCCAGCTGTTCAGCAGCAGACAGGAGAGATCTTCAGAGAATCATCAACACAGCCCAGAAAATCATAGGCTGCTCCTTGCCCTCTCTGGAGGTCTTGTCCAGTTCTCACTGCATCAACAGGGCAATCAGGATACTGAAGGACCCATCCCATCCCGGACATCATTTGTTTAATCGACTGCCCTCGGGCAGGCGTTTCAGGTCTATCACATCACGAACAAATAGACTTAAAAACAGTTTTTACCCAAGAGCCATTCGTGAACTGAACACCTCAAAACCACTTACATAAACTTTCAGTAGCAAGAACCACATCTGGAATATTGCATAGTTTTTTTTTAAAGAACTAATATTTGCACAATATTTATGAATATATCAGGTTCTCATCCATGAAGTCATCATGGCACATTGTGAATATTGCTTTTTGCACTTGTTACTATTGGTTACTTGAACATTTATATTGCACTATTGACCTTCTTTTTTTTTTTTCTTTTCTTAAATGGTATATTTGAATGTAACTGTGTGTTCACCCAAGTATTGCTTTTTCAATTTCGTTGTAGCTATACAATGACAATAAATAAATGAATCTGAATCTGAATGACCTGAGGCAGGCCACGCCCACACGCTATTCACACGGAGAACAGTCCGGGTAATCTACAGGCGAGGCCACGCCCACACGCTATTCACACGGAGAACAGTCCGGGTAATCTACAGGCGAGGCCACGCCCACACGCTATTCACACGGAGAACAGTCGGGGTAATCTACAGGCGAGGCCACGCCCACACGCTATTCACACGGAGAACAGTCCGGGTAATCTACAGGCGAGGCCACGCCCCCCGGACACCGGCTTGAACACACGGAGTTTCCTCACAGATTCAGTGAGTTTTCTGCGCGTTTGGAAGATGGCACGCGCTACACAGCCGAGGAAGCGCTTCAGAATGTTCTGGACAGTGGGAGGAGTTTACCTTTTCCTCAGAAGAAGATTTTACGACTCCGATGACGAACGGGAGCATTTTGAAGAGAGAATAGATCCAGCAGAGGATTTTCACACAAGCTGTTATGACAATGGGTAAGTTATTAAGTCTTATTCTTATTCTGACACTGCTGCTATCTGTAATGTTATTTAGCACAAGCATGTTAGCTACAGCTGGCTAAAATAATGCCTTATGCAGCTAAGAGATGTTTCTGAATATTGTCTGTGGTGTAAATCTTCACAATAGCTTTAGTTTAGCAGATATTTACAATATCTGTTCAGGTGTAAATGTGTTAAATGTACATTGCATCATGCTAATGTCTCAGGTGTAAATGTTTGAGATGCACTACATGGTCTGTGGCCCATCAACAGATATTTGTCCAGCCTATTGCCCATCAACACATACAGAGGGGCACAAAAGTATAGACACACTGACAGATGTTATCTATCTTCTTTTTAAAACTTGATTGAATTATGTCAGCAGTGAATAGTGTTATGTTTCCTCTAAAGATATCAGTAGTCGCCCCATTGTTGATGCTGTCATGTGACCATCAGAGGAGAGGTGTATATTATTCATGTTGAACTGTTTATGCATTTTTGGGACTTCTCTGTGTATATTGTGTGTCCATACCTATTAATTGCACATCCATTTACTTGGAACAATACAGGCTAACGATTTTTTATTCATTTCTTTTTTAAGAATGTGTCTGCATCACCCTTGCCTTCACCAGCACCTCATTGAAGAGACGTTCAGTTTTGAAGGCAATCGAGAATCATACTGAGTAAGTGCACATATTTGTGTGTGTGTGTGTGTGTGTGTGTATACAGTATATACAGTGGAACCTTGGATTACGAGCATAATTCATTCTGGAAGTGGGCTCATATTCCAAAACACTCGTAAACCAAATCTAATTTTCCCATAAGAAATAATGAAAACTCAAATTATTCGTTCCACAGCCCAAAAAAATAAATACATAAAAATAATTTATACAATATATAAAGTAAAAATAAAACAAATTAACCTGCACTTTACCTTAAAAAAAAAAAAAAATCCAGACAGAAAAATGTTTTCGTTTATGCGCACAGGCGCCATGTATTTGTGTGTGTGTGGAATTAGCCCCTTCCGTTGCCTCGTCTTACATAGTAAAACTCCTCCTCCCTCCCCCCACCTCGCTTTTTAAGTTTCACAACAAACAAACACACAACTGAAACACTGTTTTAACGGGGAAAAAAATAAATCTGTCTAATGGCACTCGCGTGAGCGCATACTAACGGAATCACTGCTGTAAAATAAAAAAAACAAAAAAAAACAAAAATGAACCAGCACCTTACCTTTGAAAAGAATCACGACAGAGCTGAGTTTTCTGTGTAAAGAAAGCGTGTCTGCGTGTGCGTGTGAAGCCGAGTGTGTGTGTTGGTGTGTGTGTCGGTGTCAAATTACGCCCTTACACAGGTGAGAGAGTGTGTGTGTGTGTCGGTGTGTGTTTGTCGGTGTCAAATTACGCGTGCACACATATGAGACACGATGAAACAGAGAGGGAGACGTTGATTATACCAGTAAGAGACGAGCACTAAGACGCAGGGGAGACGATTACCCACAATTCCCCAGCGCAAGAGAGAAAAATCATTGGCTCAGTTGTGATCACTTGCCGCTCGGTGTCAAAATAAAAGGCGCATATGTGATACATGATACTCGGCACTCGTGAACTAATACTTTCGCTCGGTTTCCATTAAAAATTGTATTAAAAATCTTTGCTCGTCGTGCGGAACACTCGTACACCGCGTTACTCGCAATCCGAGGTTCCACTGTATGTGTGTGTGTATAGTTTATTTTATTGTGTTCTCAGCATGCTCATAGGTTTTTGTTTTGTTTTGTTTGTTTTTTAAATAGTTGCGACAGTGAAAATGATCAGCCACCTGTCCCCCAAAAAAGCAAAGGCAAACAAGCAGGCAAGATGCAGACAAAGTCATGGAAAACACAGACTGATGACGACATGGTTCCACAGACTCTGTGATTCCTGCCGTCCTCACATTCTCCCATGAGTCTCTTCAAACTGTTTTTTTTTCAGAGAACGCTGTGTCAACTCTGTGCAACAACACCAATGCTCAGGCTGCCAAGGCAACTGTGAAGTGACACAAAAATACACAAAGTCCAATCAGTATAATCAAACACAGCTGGACTCAAATGAAGGTGTAGAACCATCTCAAGGATGATCAGAAGAAATGGACAGCGTCTGAATTAAATATGAGTGTCAAAGCAAAGGGTCTGAATACTTAGGACCATGTGATATTTTAGTTTTTCTTCTTTAATAAATCTGCAAAAAAGTCAACAATTCAATTTTCTGTCAATATGGGGTGCTGTGTGTACATTAATGAGGAAAACAAATGAACTTAAATTATTTTAGCAAATGGCTGCAATATAACAAAGAGTGGAAAATGTAAGGGGGTCTGAATACTTTCCTCTGTAAATGGACAGACGTCAGCATCACTGAGATGTACTGCTCCACTGGAATCGTATGTACAAGGTACATGGACTAGAAAGACATTTCCATGTCCTGCACCTGTGACTGCGTACAACCAGCACATGGGGGGTGTTGACCTGTCTGATCCGCTGTTACAGTACTACACCACACAGCACAAAACAATGAAGTGGTACAGGAAGATTGTTCTACACTTCTTGGACATCGCTGCCACCAGTGCTTTCATTGTGCATAAAGAACTATATGGTAAACTGACCCATAAAGAGTTTATAGAACAACTTATCAAAGAGCTTTGTGGCGTCTCACAGGAAGTAGCACCAAAACGGACAAGTACTGACCATGTACCAGTTCCAGTAGCTGTGCCGACCTCAGACAACAGAGATGCTGCTGGTCGCAGGTTGTGTGTGCATTGCAAAGCAAAAAACACCTTGGAGATGCAAGTCATGCAACGTTCCCCTGTGTTCCCAATAATCTTTTATAGTGTGAATGTGTATATTGCTGTAGAAGAGCCTTATTCACTTCCTTGTGTGTTTGCTCTGGGGACTGTATCCTCATTTCACCACGAGGGGGCGTCGCCTCTCTAGTGAGACGGTGAGGTTTAATGGGAAGCCGCCCTCGTCTTCAGAACGATCGAAGCGAGGGAAGGAGACGCGACACGTTTCCCCTCTCATCATTTCTCTGTTCTTTACAGGTTAATAACTGGTAAAAAATCCACCAAGTGAGGTGAGAAGCTTGTGGCTGTGATGTAGCTGTAAGTAGGATGTTGTTTTGATGCCGGTCGGCAGGTTTAATTTGTTATTTAAGGCTTGTAAAGTATCGTAGTGCCACCATTACGGAAGCTTCAGCTAGTTTAGCTCATTGTGCACGTGACATGTTTACTGAACCTGATACTCTCATGTAGCCTCATATTTACAGCCTCTTCTATTGTGTTTACTTGGTAAGTCTCCTTGACTATCCAGTCAGTGTTTTGTTAGGAATATGTTGAGTAAAGTGCTTTAGTGTTTATAGAATGTTTAATGGAGTTTATGTAATTCGACCTCTCGCTAGCTTCCTCATGTTTATATGGGACTCTCTGTTATTCGCTGGAGCTCTGTGTTAGCACGGAATGCTAATCTGTAAAGCAGCGTATCTGCACCTAGACGTGTTGTGACTTATAATAGCAGATTTTATCCACTAGATGGCAGTAAAGCACTTCTGTTTAGTGAACCTTTTTTTTTAATTGACCTGCTGGGGGCGCTGTAATTAGACAGCTAGATAATAACATTAAAATAAATTTGGAAATGTTGTTTAAAATATAAAAAAATCCATAATATATAAACACAAATAATAATAGAGACACAACTCCTGAATAGTGTTTATGTCTGGAGTTATGATGTGTGTAATTTTGGTGTTAAGTCCTCATCATGTGTTTAACTCTGAATATGAGACATTATTTTAAAATAATATAAATGTGTTTATTATGTGAGTTTGTGTATTTATCTGTGTGTTTCTGAGAATAGAATAGAATCTTTATTGTTATTGTACAAGAACAGTGACATTTGATTTGCAATTCCAAAAAAAAGTCTTAAAATAAAAACATAAACATGGTGCAGTAGAGCAGTATACACTTGTGTGAGATTAATTTTTCCCTGCATGTGATTTACTCAACTCAAACACAGATCATCACAATATACAAAAATAATAAACATTAAAACACTTATTTCATTAATTGTATAAAAATAGATGATTGTTACACAATAGGAGAAAAAGCAAATAAAACTCTGCATAATGCAAAAATATTGAATTGTTCTCATTCTGCAAGTCTAAAAAGTCACCTTTGCTTGTTTATCGCTTATTAAGATGTAACATTAAAATTAACGAGCCATCACTCATTAAAAAGTGAGAATATTGAATAAAACCTGAGATCACAAAACAAACATCTGAGAATATTAAAGAAATATTAGATTATTAAACAAAATCCTGAGAATAAGGAAAGAAATTGGAGCGTTTGAAGGAAACCTGAGAATTTCACATGAAAATCTGAGAATACGTAATGAAACTTCCAACATACACAGCTCCCTAATAGAGACTGCAACAAAACATTCATTTCAATGATATGTCTTATAGTTAAACACACAGCATGAAACCTATACGCATATATTGCTTGCATATTGTTTACAAAGACAAGATATTCAGATGAATTGTCAGAAATGTGTTGTAAAAGGAAAGCTGGAAACATTTGGTTAAGTAATAATGGAGCTGATTTAACTCTCCCTAATCTATTTGCTAATAACAAGGTGAGAAAATGAACACGGTTCAGAATGCATGAAATTATTGGAAGTAGAATCAAATCATTGTTTGTGTTTATAAAAGTTGAAATGTAATTTCCTGAGAAAAGGCCTTTGGGGGCGTGTCTCAGTCACATGGTCCCTGTCTTTCTGAGATTTCTCCTCCACCTCATCATATTCTGTAAAATAAACACATTTACCTCTTTAATATATCCTTTGTATTGGATTAATAGTCATTGTTTTGTAAAACCTTCAAATACAGTAAATGATGCACTATGTAGGATTTCTTTGATCTTTAAACAATAAATGAAGAGAATAGAGGACATTTATCAGATGAGTTTTCTTAATATTAACACAGGCCATGTGTATAAGATGTGATAGAGACGTCCATCAAATTTCACATCATTTTACAAACTGATTCAAAACAATAATACATTTTCTATAGTATTACATTTCTATTGTCCTGTTAAATGTTTGGAATAAATAGATTCCAGTCCTTACAAGATTGTGTTTATAAAACTGTGGAAGTAAAAGAGCCATAAATATCCAGGTCTTATCTAAAGTGTGTAATAAATCTGGCTGCACTTGTTAAATGACAGAACAGAGATTTGTTATAAAAACAGTAAGCTGATGTTTATATTATATATCACAGGTAATATTTACAGTAGGTCTTATCTAAACTCTTTAATAAATGCACTTGTTAAATGACAGAACAGAGAGAACATTTGTTGTAAAAACTCTTCTGAAAGTTGATATTTATTATATACCATATAGAATCTAATCATATAGAATCTAATCTTTGACTTTGCTGCCTGTGCACTTATGTACATTACAGAATAAACAAGAAGTCACTCACCTTCTGTCTCTCCTCCATCCTGTTCCTCAGTGATGACATCATCATAATCTTCTGGATTGTCTAATCAACAAATAAATGAAGAAGTAATAAACTAGTGTGTGTGTTGCACTTATACTAAAATACTGAGTTACTGAGTAGAACAGAACGTTTATATGGAAAAATAAAAGCAAACAGAAATTATTTAAATATTTAAATAATGACCGAGCGTTTGCTGTCGCTGCGCCTAAATTATGGAATGGTTTACCGTTTAATATTAGAGCAGCACCTACATTAGAAACTTTTAAATCCAGACTGAAAGCTCATTTCTTTTCAATGGCCTTTACACCTGGCTGAGACATTTGATTCCCTTTTATTCTTTTTATTCTTTTTAATTATTTGTTCTCCCTTTTTAGTTAAGTTTAATTGATTATTTTTTACATAAAATTATTATGCATGATTTCATTTGATTATTGTTCTTAGTAACTGTCACTAACTGATTTTATTTACTTTTTACATAGTTATATTTCATTTTATTTTTTATGCTGTTTAATTCTGTATTATTATTATGATGGATTTTTTATTTTTTAATTTTTTTTATTATTTAAAAAAAAAAAAATTTATCATCATTGTACAGCACTTTGGTCAACTTCGGTTGTTTTTAAATGTGCTATAAATAAATTTGACTTGACTTGACTTTAAACTATTACATATTAACTTGATTATACTGATTAGGAAAAAAAATTAAAGATTTAAATATGCAAAATTTTATTATAACACTTATTACACTGATTTATGAATCAATGCATCCCTTCATTTAATGATGTTTTATTGTCTACCAGCTGCTGTAGTGAGAAAAAGGATTAACCAATAGGAATGGTGCATTTTCCTATTAGTGTGTGAAAGCTACGAGCCAGAGATCTCCACTATAACCACTGAGATATGGAGCTGAGAGCTGATGAAGTCGCCTGCTGGAGCTTTACTGCAGTAAGGACATTATATCATGTTTACCCCTTGTTTACATGCGTATTTATTTATTTATTTATTTATATATATTATAACTGTATTTTATGGCAATGTTCCTAAAATTATAAACATTTATTTAATTGTTCATTGTAATGTTAAAATCTTTTCTAATCTTATATTAACTTATCGTACTTATTTTATCTTATATCTTATTTTTATTTATTTTATGTTTTTTTATCTTCATCACATTGCAAGGAAAGAATTTCACTGTGCAGTAATGTATATGTGACAAAGTCTTAACTTAATCTAACTACCTTAACATTCAGATTAATTGGAAAACTAATGCGTTGATGTTTTCAATGTTTTTATTTGAAATGGTTACCACTTAAGAAAAATGAGTTTAAATAAATGTATCAATAATAATAATAATAATAATAATAATAATAAAACCACTTTTCTAGATTCGTTAGTCAGAATGGCTTGTGATAAAATTTAGCTGTTTAAGAAAAAAAAAGAAATAAAACAAAAAGAATCATCATTCAATATCATCATTAAGTCATAGTTGCCATTCATATTAAATAGTTAAATAAATAAATAAAATTGTCCATACATGTTTTATATATATTAACGAATTAATTATATATGAATATTGTTCAATTATTAATTAAAATGTAATATTACATGAGTATAAGTGCTATATGTACATATATGGAGCTCGTGTACTTCCCTTCCTCTGTGGCAGTACCACTCTGGACCAGTAGGGGCGCTTTTCATGTGAATCTCATTTAAGGCCTTAAAATCTTGATTTTGTAACATGTTGCTTCTTTTCATCAGCATTTTTAAATTCAGTTTGCATTTGCTCAAATGCTACTTTATGTAGAAATTAATAATTATATGTTATAGAGAATAGATTAAATAATAATAAAAAAAATCTTAAGCATTTAATTAATTATTGTTCTATTGGATTGGATTAGAGTAAAAGTGTACAAAAAATATTGTTTAATTACGTAATTCATTATATAAAATATTTTGCTGAATTTAGATGTGGGTGTGGCTTATATTGCAGCAGCATTATGAAAATTATTAAATATATATCATAGGGGAAAAATAATTCCTTTGTGATTATTTAAAATTAAATGCATGAATTAATTCCCCACATTATGAGTTGTTGTTCTTTTAGATGTGAGTGTGACTTGTGTGAAATGCAGCAGACGAGATGTTGATGTTAATCAGCATTTAGCGTCTCAGCACTGTGAGCTCTTGGAGCTACACTTTACTACACTTACAGCAAGACTTTGTTGTTGTGTGTTTGTTTTTCATCAGTTAATGTGGAGCGTCTGCTGTACACGTCCCTGTGGATGAGCTGTTACTATAGAAACCATAATGTAGTGGAACGAGTGCATTAATATAAAGCTGTGATTTACAGCTGCAGTGCTGTCAGAGCTGCTGTTCTAGAAAATTCATCAACATCAATCAGAATGCAGAATTCAGCATGCACATTGTTTAAAGTTGATTCTAGAAATGTTTAAGCTGATGTTTTTGAATAACAGAGAAACTCCCTGACCTGTGGTGATGTTTGTGTTTGTTTCAGCGGTAACTGCATCATCATAGTTCTCGGACACGTCCTCTGTCAGAATGTAGAGATAAAAGCTATTAAATCCACAGGAATGTCATTAATGATCATTTGGATGCTTGTGGATGCAACACTGTCACATTATTATCATACCTGTCAGTAGAACTGACTTCTGATCAGCTGTAATGGCCTCATCATAATTCTCAGCTTCATCCTCTACACCAAAACACAGAGATTTAAAGAGATTGAAAGTTTACTGAAGTGGCAGTTTGTACAAAATGACATCGTATGACGTGTGTGTGTGTGTGTGTGTGTGTGTGTGTGTGTGTGTGTGTGTGTGTGTGTGTGTGTGAAACACACCCTCCAGGTTATCAGGGATGGGTCCAGCAGTGACGGCATCATCGTAGTCCTCTGGTGGCTCGACTCTTCCTGTATCACCTAAATGAAATAAAAGCAGAGGCTCTGTACAAACAGCTCCATCACATTCTGACCTCATGCTTTAATGTCAAGTCACTCAATTGATCTGATCAGTTAACAACTGCACCCACTTATGAAGTCACTGGTGTCGATGACATCATCATAATACTCCGGCTTTTCTCCAAACCCAGACTTTACTGGAAAAAGAAGAGTTTGTGTGTTTGGGCTTTTAAACACATTTATACTCAATAAAATCCTCATCCAAAGAAGCTTTGATAAATGTGATAAGAGGGATTTCAGAAGCTTCAAGTAAGATAAGGTTGATTGTGAGATCTCATGTGTCAGCATTAAAACACTGGAGTTACTGTCATTCTTCTATACAATACATCATAATCACGTCTCAGAAAGGACACATTTAGTCATTTCTGATTTTTAATTGCAGTTCGAATATCTTTCAGTTAATGGAGTTAGACAAACTCACACTCTGGCCTTTTTTACCTGAGAGAAGCTCATCATCCACATGCTCATACCCAGAATGCAGTTCTTCAGAGAGGAGACTTCCTGTTAGAGGAGCGCAGGACAGGCATGAGACACACACACACACACACACACACACAGAGTCAAGAACTATGATTCAGGAAAACACGCGTTCAATATGAGGTGTTTAAACATCCTGCAAATAAGATACACGTCACACACGCACACACACACACACACACAGACCGGGTGTAAGGCAGGGAGAGCGAGGGGATGCACCTGCACAGGAAAGCCTGCACTCTTGCATGCACGCTCACACACACACACACACACACACACAGAGAGAGAGAGGCCTTTTTCAGACGTCTGATATTTAACATTTGGAGTTTTATCAGTTCATAACAGACAGTCTTTCTGTCCAGTGGCCACATTGTCAGATATTTATTTCACATATTTGTCTGTATGTCTGTCGGTGCTGAAGGGGACTTCACCCAGGACACCATACACACTAGAACCTCCACTGTTTGTGTAATTCAGACACACCTCACCTTTATGTAAATGTTCCTCACGGTTTCATTCAGACAGGCCTCGAGACCGCGCGGTAAAAGACACAGTACGAGTGTGAGATCTTTGATATTCTCGTGAGATTCTATTGTACAAGTGACGTCTAACAAAATTCATCAAAAACTCTCCATACAACCAGCCGAGGTCGGAAATATTCTAAAGCAAAAACCAACAATCAAAACGACACTATGGGGGAACTAGAGTGTGTTTCTCTGGGATTTTACATTTTTACACGAACTGGAGAGACAGAGTGTGTGTGTGTGTGTGTGTGTGTGCGTGTGCGTGTGTGTGTGTGTGTGTGTGAGTGTGTGTGTGTGTGCGTGTGTGTGTGTGTGTGTGCACATATCTATGCGTGTTTAAGTAACATGTATTTTATTGGCTGTAAGTAAAAAACTAAGTCCTCATAAATCATTATTATTAAATGTCCCGATAAACAGTTTATACTGAATCTGTGTTTCTAATTTTTATGGATCACTTTTAATACACAACAAGTCAGAACTACATGGAACATTTTGGTTTAAAATCCACAGAACAATGAGGCCGAGGAACTTTACTCACTCTAAGCTTTTCAGCACACTCTCATATTAAACTATCTCAACTTGTGTGTGTGTGTGTGTGTGTGTGTGTGTGTGTGTGTGTGTGTAACCTATAAATGATATTAACTGTATTATGCATAAACTATGATTTACTCTGTAGCACTTCAGTGTTATTGGTTTGACTGGTTGCACTGGTGTATAAAGGTAGATGTACATTTCCTGAGGTGATGTCCAATATCCCCATCCCTCCCCTTCTCAAACTTCTGAGTGAGAGACCTTCACAGTTGGTCCTCTGCCACACAGATTTGGTTAATTTTCCCACACGGTGACATGAAATGCAATGAAGTGCAAACAAGCGATAGAAAATCAATCATTTTAACTTTTATTTCCTTTTTCCCCCTCGACAAGATGCCTCCCTGGGAGAACACATTCCACTTATTTTTATAGATGTAAGAATAATAATAATGAATCAGACTGGATTTGTGTGAAAATCTTGCTTTAACCACTGAGTTTGCATTGAGGTGTGTATTTAGTATCGAGTGATTTGATCATTTGCATGCAGTGAATTTCAGCTCCAAGTTGAACTAGAATACAATAAGTGTGATGTAGAACAGTCCACATATCACTCACCTCTTTGAGTGGAGCTCGTGATTCTTCTAGTGATGTATCTGTGGTTGATCTCCTCATAGACTGCCTCAGGCTGAGTCTTACGCCTCGTCTTAGAGACAACTGGGAGTGCAGAATAATAATAACAATAATAATAATAATCATCATAATAATAATCATCATAATAATCATAATAATAATAATAATCATAATAATAATAATAATAACAATAATAATAATAATAATAATAATAATAATAATCATAATAATAATCATAATAATAATTGGTGTTGTAGAGAAAATAAAGTGTGTGAATGTGTGGTACCTCTCCTGAGCACTCTGTTCTGGTAAAACAGTACCAGCAGAAGCACTAAGGCCAGGAAGAGCAGCGTTCCCAACACAAAGAGAACCAGTGGAGGGGTGGGCGGAGCTACAGCTGATGGAGGATTTGGAGCGGCTCTTCCTGAAGTCACAAACACAGAAGAGGATCTTAATATGAGAAAAATGCTGAACAGTAACAAATATTGTATTGTAACAAATATCCATACCTGATGTGGTGGTGGTGGGTGTAGCAGTGGACACGGTGGATATGTCTGTATTTGCAAAAAAAAAAAAAAGAAATAGCAATAAATATAGCAGTTTGGTGTCTGAGCCTTTAAGTTAAGATCTAAGATTATAAATAAAAGTTATCAAGTCTTAAAAAACTCAGAAAAGTGTAGTAAGAAAGCTGAAAAGTTAGCACACCCCTCTGAGCTGCACAGGTGACTCCAGCAGGAGAGCAGTCAGTGTGTTTCTTCAGGGAATGATGACAGTCCCACAGGTGAATCTCATCCCCTCGACACTTCACTCTGTTCAGCCAGATAGTCCCTTCACCAGGACCAAAGCTAACATTCCTATCAGCACTCAGCGCCGAGCCACAGCCCAGCTGTCTGCACACCACCTGAGCGTTCCTGATGTTCCACTGATCATCACAAACGGAGCCCCACGTAGCGTTATGATACACCTCCAACCTCCCAGAGCAGCTTCCCTTTCCTCCACTCAGCCTGAGAGACCAGCGCTCTACATCACACACATCACACATGAGGAAACAACCAACACTGAGGAACAGCTCCACTCACACACTGAACTACAACACTATGATACATCAACAAGAACTCAACATCATCTACTGAAACCATCTAATTGCTGAATTCTGGATAGAAATTATAAAAATCCAAATTAGTAAAATGCTTATTATGTCATCCATTAACTAAAAAATAAAATTGTTGGAATATCTCTGTGCTGTTAGAGAAGTAAAACACTCCAAGACGTCTTCATTAACTCCTGGGTGGAATCAGTAACTCTGACCTTAACACCTGACTGATGTAACAGATGTAAGTGTCCTTACTTGAGCAATATTTCTGAAGAGGAAATGAAGAGCATGTCCCAGGAGTCTGTAGAGACGTTCCATCTTCTGCAGTAATAAAATGCATTAAACTGAATTTTTCACACATTCTTATTTCATAGCTGCAATATTTATGCAATTTCTACAGCAATGTCTAAGAATAGAAGTGAGAGAGAGAATCCTCCTACCTGTGCAGGTGATATGA
This sequence comes from Clarias fuscus, assembly GCA_030347435.1. NCBI lineage: Eukaryota > Metazoa > Chordata > Actinopteri > Siluriformes > Clariidae > Clarias > Clarias fuscus. The sequence goes on from CM059224.1 coordinate 27,672,260, forward strand.
ATCACCTCATCACTATTACATCTGTTCTGTCCCCAGGGTGAAGAGGGACACATCAGCAGATTAGAGTCGTGTTTCCTACATTTCACATGATCCAGCCAGTTAGGAGCAGATTCCACTCTCGCTCTGCCTGAGTCCAAACGCTTGAGTCCTCCACAGTTCAGCTCCTGACACACCATGTTTGCTGTTTCTAACTCCTGCTCCATTTCATTCTCACACACATTACCCCATGTCCCATTGTAGAACACTTCCACATTCCCCTTACAGCCCTCTGTGAGTCGCAGCTCTTTAAACTCTGGGGAGAGAAGAACAACTTATACTTAATCAGATGAATATTACTATTGCGATTACTATTATGTAGAATTTTAGTACTTTTGGACCTCGGTTTTGTAATACAGACTTATACATATTTAACAGGTTGAATGTCAGTCATCACACTGTACCTGAGCACACAACTCCCACGTCCTCCTGGTGTCCACATTCCCCCTCTTCACTCAGCTGAGATCTGCAGTTCCACAGGGACGTCTCGTTCCCCTCACACTCCACCTCATTCAGCCATATGGACCCAGTTCCAGGACCAAACCAGGCTGGTATGTGGGTACTGAGGGCCACTCCACACTGCAGCTGTCTGCACACCACCTGCGCATCCTCAATATCCCACGAGTCATCACACACTGTCCCCCACGAGCCGCTGTGGAAAACCTCCAGCCTTCCTGCACAGTCTCCCCCAGAACCAACCAGCCTGATGGACCTGGGGTCTGGGATATATTTATTTTATGTGTAATCAATTAAATATTACATAATATTACATATCAACACTTAAAGATGATAAAACATATACTCCTTTTGTTAATAGCTGCTCATGTGTAGGTGTTGTGCTGTGTACCTGAGCAGGTGATGTACAGCTGTTCCCCGGAGCTGCAGTTGACAGGTTGTGCGCTGCTGCAGTTCCCCAGATGAGCTTCACTCCCAGAGCAGCTGAAAGCCGTTACACACATGTGTTTGTGTTCAGTGGTGGATGGAGAGGAGCGGTAGTTCAGCACAGAGCCACAGCCCAGCTGTCTGCAGAGCACAGACGCCTCAGACAGACTCCACGAGTCCAGGAGAACTCTCCTCCAGTCCTGCCTGAAATAAATCTCCACCTCCCCCTGACACTCGCTCCCTCCAGACAACCGCACTCGCCCCTCATGAAACGCCATGGATGATCCTGAAGCAGAAGAACATCATTTAAATATTCTAATGAACACTGAGTTTATTCACTAACGTGGTGTAGGTGAGGTTAATATCTCACCATTACAGATGACTCCAGCATCGTGTTTATGAGAGCATGCAGCACGACTCCATGATGAGATGCCACATTGTGATAGGTGTGTCTCATTCCCCTGACAATCAAACACATCAGCCCAGATGTGGCCACTCCCCTCCCCAAACCAGTCCACCTCCACCACAGACACAGCACTCCCACAATCCAGCTGTGCACAGAGAACATCTGCAGCTCTCATATCCCAGCTTACAGCACAAACTGTGCCCCAGTCACTGAGGTACTGGAGCTCCACTCGACCAGAACAGGAGTCCGGTCCGTTCACCAGCCGCGCCTCTGTGTGACCTGAACAAACAGCCGAGAGCTCAGTGAAAGAGGAACATTAACAAAGACACCTTAAAGTTTGATTGACAGGTATGTGGTCTCTATTTAAACAGAAGTTAAATCATGATACTTAACCAGAACATATTAATCCCACATCGTTGTTATGGGAGCAGTGTGAGTGTTTGAGTGGAGATGATGTTGGACAGAAGGTAATCTCAGATTCATTTCCTCTACACTGAAGCTCCTCTGTCCACACCTGACCCTCCCCTCGGCCAAAAGCAGCTGATCCCAGCACCTTCACAGGAATCCCACAGCCCAGCTCTCGACACACGACCTCTGCATCCTGCTGGTCAAAGTCAGCATCACACACTGTGGACCAGGAACCTCCATGAAACACCTCCACTCTCCCAGAGCACCGGTGAGGACCAGCACTGAGTCTCGGCATTCTGTGACCTGTGATTCATTAAATTGTGTAAATATTGTGCATGTTTTCACCATAACAGTACATGAAGAAATCATTACAGTGTATTTGCTGTACCATCTAGTCTTGATCTTTAACTTAAACCCCCCACCAGACACCTCACCTGAGTTTGAAGAACTTTCTTGTTCATTCCCATCATTCCCTGTTAGACGCTATAGGAAGCGTGTGGATTTATATACATGTTATGAACTTGTCACTTTGCTCTCTCCTGGATATAACTTGTGATCCTTTACTAACTGACATAATCTTTCTGCACATGACACAGACTCAGAGGTGTTTTTTATTTTTTCCTCTGATTATTATTATAGTGGCATTGCCCCACTCCTCCTTTTTTAGCTTTGAATTGAACTGAGTTTTGGATGTGTCGACTTGGACTAGGACTCGATTGCTTGGACCCTGTTTCCATGGAGACAAATATTAGTAGTGTACCTATCTGATGTAGTGATCTTCCCCAGCACTCTATATTCAGCAATTGACATGCTGTTGCTGAGTTTCTCTAATGTAGAATAAAAGTCTCTCAGGGCAGCATGACTGCGGGTAAACTTTAAATATGTAACAGATATCTTTAGTTTAGTGTAATGTTATGTATCTTATGGATGGATGGCCTGAATAAATTTAAACTCGTTCCTCTGTTCACTATATCACCATCATCATGACTTGGCAGTTGACTGAGATGTGTTTTAGATTTTAGAGATTTTATGGTCAGATTTCATCACAGCAGCTTCTACATTTCTGTAGTTTAGTAAAATGGGAACATGTTCCCCCTCGTCTCACTGCAGCTGACTCTGCTAAATCTGCTCTGTTTAGGGTTTTGCTGATTCCTGGCCACAGACTTGAAGCTCCGCAGTGTGAAATGACTCTTTTTACTCTCCTGTGGCATTTTTGTGAATGAAACTTTCCCACAAACAGAGTGGACCAGGAGCCTTAGATGAGGATTTTAGGGCTGTTGATGATGTGAAGATCAAATCTCATGTACGCGCTGCTCTTCATCAACAGGTGCCACTAATCAGTCTGAAACCAGGGATTTACCACAAGTGTGTGCAGTTTAATGAATCTGATGTGAAACACTCGTATAAACACCATTCACAGAGAAACGCCAGAGGAATTTAATACAAGAGTAAGAAAATGTTCCTGCATGAGGCCGATGTGTTTGTGTCTGTGTTTTATAGTCATTAGTCAAGTTTAGTTTTAGGCAAATAAATTATATCAAATGTCAAACTAACATAATTTAAAACAATAAACAAAAAGAAAAAACAGGTGTTATTTGTTAAATTTACTCAGATTTGTGTTTAAAATACTGTACAACCTCCACAATAAAATACCTGCAGATTAATTTTGTGCCAATCTGTTAATTTCATAACTGTTATTAATTTATTTCTAGACAAGTTTCTTTATTACTAATAAAATTATATTAATTAAAACATTTTTATTGAAGATTCTATTAATATTTTAATTATTTATTATAAATTCATATATATTATTTATTATATTCTGTTATTAGTGAAATTCTAGTCAAGTATTTATTTACTACTAATAAATCTTTTTTACTAATTAAATTATATTAATAAAAAGAAAATCAGGGGTTTATAATGAAGCTCCTGCAAATGGACCCTTACTCAGGCTCAGTCAGCTCTTTGGTAGAGTCGCACCAGGCTTTACATTTAAATAAAGACAACATGGAATTCAAATAATGTGTGGATATAATTACAGTTAAATCATGCTGAGAATCTCACTCAGTGTTTTTATTCCCTAAATTCAGTAGTTTACCTGAGCAGGTCACTCCAGCATCTTCACCATGACTACAGCTAGTGATCCTACGAGGTGACCCACAGCTCTTCAGTGTCGACTCTGATCCACTACAGTCCACATAAACCATCCAGATTGGTCCTGATCCTGGTCCAAAGTGAGCTCTATCATTACCCAGCGCATCTACAGCCTCCCCACAGCTCAGCTCTCTACACACCACTGCAGCATCGTTCTTATCCCAGTTATCATCACACACTGTTCCCCACTGTCCATCATGAAGAACCTCCACTCTCCCAGCACAGCGACTTCCACCATTCACCAACCTCACACTGTCTGAGAGAGAGAGAGAGAGAGAGAGAGAGAGAGAGAGAGAGGTTATTATCTATTATCACACACACACACACACACAATACCTATTTTTTGTATATTTTATATATTCTATTCTTTCATGACTTTTATTAAAAGATCTATCTGTAATGTAATTGTCGTCTCTAGTACAGTTTATTTCATGGTAGTGGAATCTTTCTATTTAGGTCATGAACAGTCGTATAACCACCTGATTGAGTTTACAAATCATTTTTAAATTCAGTGATTATATTATTTATGTTATATTATGTGTGTGTGTGTGTGTGTGTGTGTGTGTGTGTGTGTGTGTGTGTGTGTGTGTGTGTGTGTGTGTGTGTGTGGAAAAGTATTGGCCTGTATTATACATTTTTTTACATACACACGTGGACAAAATTGTTGGTACCCTTCAGTCAATGAAAGAAAAACTCACAATGGTCACAGAAATAACTTTAATCTGACAAAAGTAATAATAAATAAGAATTCTATGAATGTTAACCAATGAAAGTCAGACATTGCTTTTCAACCATTCTTCAATGGAATTATAAAAAAAAAATGAAAACTCAAAAACTCATGGAACAGGCCTGGACAAAAATGATGGTACCCCTAACTTAATAGTTTGTTGCACAACCTTTTGAGGCAATCACTGCAATCAAACGATTCCTGTAACTGTCAATGAGACTTCTGCACCTCTCTGCAGGTATTTTGGCCCACTCCTCATGAGCAAGCTGCTCCAGTTGTTTCCGGTTTGAAGGGCGCCTTTTCCAGACAGCATGTTTCAGCAAAGATGCTCAATAGGATTGAGGTCAGGGCTCATAGAAGGCCACTTTAGAATAGTCCAATGTTTTCCTCTTAGCCATTCTTGGGTGTTTTTAGCTGTGTGTTTTGGGTCATTGTCCTGTTGCAAGACCCATGACCTGCGACTGAGACCCAGCTTTCTGACACTGGCCAGCACGTTTCTCTCTAGAATCCCTTGATAGTCTTGAGATTTCATTGTACCCTGCACAGATTCAAGACACCCTGTGCCAGATGCAGCAAAGCAGCCCCAGAACATAACAGAGCCTCCTCCATGTTTCACAGTAGGGACAGTGGTCTTTTCTTCATATGCTTCATTTTTCCGTCTGTGAACATAGAGCTGATGTGCCTTGGCAAAAAGTTCCATTTTTGTCTCATCTGTCCATAGGACATTCTCCCAGAAGCTTTGTGGCTTGTCAACATGTAGTTTGGCATATTCCAGTCTGGCCTTTTTATGATTTGTTTTCAACACTGGTGTCCTCCTTGGTCGTCTCCCATGTAGTCCACTTTGGCTCAAACAACAACGGCTGGTGCGATCTGACACTGATGTTCCTTGAGCATGAAGTTCACATTGGATCTCTTCAGAAGTCTTTCTGGGCTTTTTTGTTATCATTCGGATTATCCGTCTCTTTGATTTGTCATCAATTGTCCTCCTGCGGCCACGTCCAGGGAGGTTGGCTACAGTCCCATGGATCTTAAATTTCTGAATAATATGTGCAACTGTAGTCACAGAAACATCTAGCTGCTTGGAAATGGTCTTATAGCCTTTACCTTTAACATGCTTGTCTATAATTTTCTTTCGAATCTCCTGAGACAACTCTTTCCTTCACTTCCTCTGGTCCATGTTGAGTGTGGTACATACCATGTCACCAAACAACACAGTGACTACCTGGAGCCCTATATATAGGCCCACTGACTGATTACAAGATTGTAGACACCTGTGATGCTAATTAGTGGACACACCTTGAATTAACATGTCCCTTTGGTCACATTATTTTCAGTATTTTCTAGGGGTACCATCATTTTTGTCCAGGCCTGTTCCATGAGTTTATTTTTTTAAATCATTCTGTTGAAGCATGGTTGAAAAGCAATGTCTGACTTTCATTGGCTAACATTCATAGAATTTTTTTTAATTATTACTTTTGTCAGATTAAAGTTATTTCTGTGACCATTATGAGTTTTTCTTTCATTGACCGAAGGGTACCAACAATTTTGTCCACGTGTGTATTCGTCACATTTAAACGATTCTGATGATTAAACACATTTTAATATTATATAAAGATAATCCAGTTAAATACAAAATGCAGTTTACACATAATGATTTCATTTATTAAGGAAAACCTGCATAAACCTGCCTGGCCCGGTGTGAAAAAGTAATTGCCCCTAAACCTAATAACTGATTGTGCCACTCTTGCCTCTTCACATCACTGTGGAGGAATTCTGAGCCGCTCTTTATACAGAATTGTTTTATTTCAGCCACACTGGAGGTTTTACGAGCATTAATGACCTGTTTAATGTCGTGTCACAGGATTTAAGACCGGACTGTGACTAGGCCTCTCCAAAACATTCGTTTATTTATTTATTCAGAGGTCATTCAGAGGTGGACGTGCTGGTGTGTTTCATTGTCCTGCTGCGTAACACAAGGACACTTGAGCTTGAGGTCATGAACTGATGATCAGACGTTCTCCTTCAGGATTTTCTGCTAGAACACAGAATTCATGGTTCCATCAATTATGGCGAGTCGTCCAGGCCCTGAAGCTGTAAAGCTGTCTAGTTTGATGATCCGAATCATTTACGCGTGACAAATATGCAAAATAATAAGGAAGAGGAAAATTTATATATATATATACACAAACACACACACACACACACACACACACACACACACACACACACAGTTTATAAATGTAAAACCACTCCAGTAGATTTTCCTCATCCCTGTTGATGAAGTGAGAAGTGTGTGATGTGTTAGTGTGAATAATGAGTGTGTACTTACCAGCTCCTGTGAGTGTGAGTGTGGATGAGAGAAGAATAAAAGTCAGACAGATTTCCATCTCCCTCCTCACTGTACACGATGTGTTCACCTCCACTCACCCAGAGAGACAGAGAGAAGTGTGTCCCCTCACTCAGCCCCCTACAGAGAGAGAGAGAGAGAGAGAGAGAGAGAGAGAGACCAATCACACTCAACATCACCTTATTAGAAAAAACATCATACAGACTAAATAACAAATCAGAGGCGGCATCTTTCACTTTCTCCATATATATCAATATAACATCAGCGCTGATGAACAGAGCTCCGCCTCCTGTCTCTGAGGGGTGTGACTGATGAACAGAGCTCCGCCTCCTGTCTCTGAGGGGTGTGACTGATGAACAGAGCTCCGCCTCCTGTCTCTGAGGGGTGTGACTGATGAACAGAGCTCCGCCTCCTGTCTCTGAGGTGTGTGATGATGAGAGTCGACCACATCACACACTGATTACAGAGAGAGGAAGCACTCGGCTGTCATACAGCATTAATGCCTGACACCTGCACAGAGCAGATACACACACACACACACACACACACATTTTGCAACTACATCAGCTAAATATACCTTCTACACACACACACACACACACACATACACACACACCACAACTACATCAATTAATATTGTATATAGAATGTATAGGAAAATCTGTGGCCATGGTTCTCAGCAGGAAACCGATGGATTGTCTACTTCAGGTAGGTGAAGGAGTTTAAGGGCGTTTACTCACTGGGGTCCTGGAACCGTCCCCAAGCACACTTGGCCCTGAGACCAGTTGATTTTTGTCTGTGAGTATGCAATCATTCCGAGCTTGGAAACCAATCCCTGGACCGATTGCAGAGGTGGTCTCGGAAACGATTCATGCGTTCCTGAGTATGGAAGGTGGGACATGTGTACGCACTCGTGCTCTAAAGAAGAAGTTACTTTGTAAACAAACAAATGTGGCTGCTAAAGAATCTCTGTGAAGTAATGCTGAAGTACAGAGTTTACTTGAAATTTTGTCGGATGAAAACATCCAAAGACAATCGGACACAAAACATAAAAACTCCAATATTCACGAAAATATCTGTGAATATTTACACGCACACGCGTGCAGAAGCACTGAGCAATGCCATGCAGAGTTAAACTGCTGCTCGAGCAGCACACAGCGCGCGGTGCGTTCCTGAAGTGAGGAAGAGATCAATAAGAGGATGAAAACAATCCAGTGTGATCGAGTCGGAACCCTTTGTAGGGGACCATCCCTAGAGGGCACTGTGTGCACATTTGTGTTCTTTTTGTAGTTTTTGTTCGTCGACTCAGCCCCTTCTCGCCTCTAGTTTCTTGAGGTTGCCCTGTCTCGAGCTCCATCCCTGTCTCTGGTATCTCTTCAGCACTAAGCCCCCGTGTCAGCTCTAAGCCTCCGTATACACTAAAAGAGACTCTGTATGTGTGTGCTAAGGCCTTATGTGTATGTTTTGTTGGTTTCTTTTTGTTACAAATAAAAGACTTTTATGTTAAAACCACCCCTCTGCGCCTATGCCTGCCCTCTGTGCCCTTTCACATGATCCTTTCACATTAGCTCACAGTAAAGTTCACTCTGAAGGCTCCTCATGTCTGCTCACTTTAAGGCCTCAGATCATTTCACTGTTCAGAAGAGCAGAATGTGATCAACTCCAGTGTTGTGCTTATGTAGCTATTAGAGTTACAGCTACTTTAGCAGGCAGGTTTACAGCTCATATTTTATGTAGAACCTTCATGTATATTCTCCAACACATCTCAGAGACACAAAAAAGGCGAGATTCTGATGTTACACATAAGTTCCACACACAATTTCAGGTTATCTGTGATTGCTGTGACAAAATTTGGATGTTGGAAGAATTAAATTTGTACAAGCTGTTATGGTGAAAAGTTTAGTAAATTTTTTGCTTCTTTCTTTTATACTTTCTTTCAGACGAACACTTTGGAGGAGACACAAACCGACACCTCTGACAGCAGCACAAGACCAGCTAACAACCTGAAGAAAGAGGCAAAACCTGACATGCAAGAGCAGGAGACTCGTAACGTCTCCATGAAGTCTCAAATTTACAGAGGAAGGAAGATCAAGAGATGGAATAGGATGTTGATGCAGGTGATGGACAAATTTCATATTTTTTTTATTTTTGATTTCATAGTGACATTACCTAATTTCAGTAACACACTCCTTCTACATATAGAAATTAGCTACATTTTAATGTTTGCATTTTTATCTCATTTTTCAAAGCTACTTTTCTGTTACAACACTTACCTGAATATTTTGTCTCCGTTCCAAATCACTAAGATTCACACAAATGTTGGATGTTACAGTATACATTTATTTAAAAAAATACAACATAAACACATGTTAAACACAAAACATTGGTGCATGCTGAGGTTTCAAATTCAATAGTTTCAGATACGTTTGAAAAGCTACACTTAACAATGTAAAGAAAAAAAAGAGCACAAACATCTCTCTTGTAGGAATGTCTTTTTCTTCATAGGAGTATTTAGTAGCCATTCCTGGTCTCTCCTGGTCACGAGGACATGCTGCCATCACACACCACCCTTCTCCTGAACCCAGATCCTGAGGAGAACAGAAAATACATGATTAGATATTTATTATTTATTATATGTAGATATGCTATTCATTGAACTTTATTCCAGCAGGCATTATATTTATTTGTAGCATTTCTTGTATTTTACAAGTCTTAACTGTATTTCTTGTATTGATTTATCCATTGTGTACATGTGCATTATTAATTCACAGTGTACATAAGCACTGTATTGTTGTAATTACAAAGTAAATATTTTAATGAAATAAATAAATAAATAACACTCAGGTGCTATGACCAAAGAAAGTAATGTTTAATGAGCATTTTATTTCAATTTCACTGTGGAAATCAGAAGAGAATTCTAGACACACCTGATTACTCACCTTACACAGTGAGTAATGTGAGGATGGGGGGGGGGGGGGGGCGGGGGGGGGGGCGGGGGGTAGGTGGGTTATCGTGTCACTGGAAGTTACTGCATTATTTACATATTTACATGAAGGACGTCATCTTGCTCTGTCACTCTCACACACTTTAATAATAATAATATTAGCATTTTAAAATGTCAGCCGAAATGTATTTTATGTAGCAGATAATAATGTTTAACATAAATAAATAAATAGCTCAGCTAAGTATGGACTATAATAATGTCATGTTCATGAGAGGTCATGAGTGTTTTTTCTTTAACATAATGTATAATGTATAGAGACGTATATTAACACTACAGTCCCACTTGTGGACAAAGAGACGCACATTCACACTCGTGTCTGTCTTTTGTCTTGTAAATGTTGTATTCTTCATGTACATTGGTGGGGGTGAAGAGAAGGTTTCAGTCACTGAATCTCACGGCTTCCCATGTGGTGAAATGTTTAAAGCATCTGTACTGAAGGCAGGTGATCCCCGGCTCGTGTCTTCAGAACGACACTTCACTCTTATTCTGATATCAGGCTTATGTCATGTAATAAAATTCTTTTAAATCATTTGTATGTTTCATTGCAGATTGTATTTTATTTTCATGGTTTATTTAACAGTCGCCTGGCGGATTGACGGAGGATGTTAAATCAACATGTCAAAAACTGCAGCCAGTGTTAAAGCGATAAGGATTATATTCTAATAACGATAAAAACACGTCACAAAGAGCTACCAGTACGTCAGGAAATGTGACCTCTGATAAAGCTGCACTAGATTTCCTGCAATGTTACGACCATTCAAAAATACAGGAACACCAAAAAAATAATAAAATTCTGTTAAATTTAGCAGGCCGGAGCCGATGCTGCGAACTTACTCACTGTTTCACTCTCAACAGCAAACAACACACACACACACACACACACACACACACACACACACACACACACACACACACACTTCGCTGTGCCACAATATCTCCCGGTGTTTGCTCAAACCTGCTGTGGGCTGCAGTCAGCAAAAATTATGTTTTTTCTGTTTAATGTAAAAAATTATTGAAATAAAAACGATCTGATAATGTTGTACACATCATATGCCATCGTTCAGTATTCCACATTTATAACAACAAGCCAGGAACATTTTATTAAAACACATCACACTCATTAGATAGGAGCAGATTGTAAGTAAATATGTTTTTAAAAACAAAACTAAATTTTAGATGTTAAAATAGTTATTTAAAATTAGTTATTCATGTAAAAAATCTCAGGAATCCACGGCAGCACAAACCATCTGTGACCTGAACAACATAACTAATAAGTAATTTAAGTTATACCTGGTGCTGTTTAGCCCTGTTTTACATTCATCATTAAAATAAATAACCATAAAAGTTCCTGAAGATTCCTTTCATGTGGTGATGAGCATATCACACTTCTAATGAAATAATGACTTATTAATCACCCAAAGATAACAGTGAGCATTTTAACAGTATTTTCTTACAGACATCACCGTCTTTAACTTATGAACATGTCATGGAGTTCTCTCTTATAATAAGGAAGTTCTGGTGTTTTGGTGCTGATCACACTTTCTGTTTAAGTTACCTTGTAAACAATAGACATTAATAAGTCAGTCTGTCAGGACTAAAACTGCTTGATATTAATATTTTTAAAGTATTTTCAAGCTCTGTCCAATGACACCAGAAATGAGATGAGATCTGAATGGCGGTGAAGTCGGGTTGAAGTTGGACTTTGGATATTCGAATCCGCTCCGGGCTCCAGACTCCGATCTGTGTCGACAGCACCTGACCTACTGCGTGAGTTAGGGACCGTGTGTAAATTACTGTCCCACTGAAATACACATAAACTAATGTTACTGTTAGTTTAAACGTCATGGATGGTGGTGTATTATGACGTTTCATATTATCACTTTGCATATTAATAATAAGTAAAAATACATTTTATTTCAATAGCTTCCAGGTCATGTGACCTGGTAGCTCAAAATCTTTGGTCACCTGTCCTGCAGGGGGCACAAACTTTTTTATTAACCACCTGAGACGCTGCGTCGTCATCTGGAGACATTTGGTTCTCTGAACCTTATATTTCAATCTAAATTGGACCTGTTGTCCTCATTAGAAGACATTTTAAAGCACCATCTAGTGGTAGCAGAAGCACAGTACAGTAATTAGTAGAAACATAAGATGGAGTCGATCTCAGTCAACACTTTCTACAGTGGAGTGAGACAAAAACGTAGAATAGGTACAAAACCATCAAAAGGTATGTTCAAAACTTGTTTAGTCATGATTAATCACATTTATTGATTAATATGACAGAAATTTCACAGTTTTTATCAACAGTAACAATATTGGATGCTGCTGATTAGGATGTACTCGTTAGAGAAAACTGAAACCAACAGTTTACAATAGTTACTGCATTTGGTAAAAAGTCCACATTGGTTTTATTTATATTTATTCTTCTGTGATACATTTCTTTGATCTATGTCATTCTCAATAGCAGTAAGATTGTTTAATGCAGTTGACTTTAACATTCATGTAGACGATGCTAACAACGCTTCAGCAATCGCATTTGTAGATTTGCTAAATTCCTTTGGGGTTAAACAAAATATAAATAGACCAACCCACCGCTTTAATCATACGCTGGATTTAATTATATCCCATGGTATAGATGTCTCTAATATAGACATTCTACCTCAAAGTGATGATATCACAGATCATCATCTCTTAGTATATACTCTAGCTGTAGAACAGCGTAGCTGTGCCTCCCCACGTTATCAATTCAGTAGAAATATTAATCCGACTACTAAAGACAAATTCACAAGTAATCTGCCGGATCTGTCCCAATTTCTTATCAGACCCCTAAGTGCAGACGATCTAGATGAAGTGACTAGCAGCATGGGCACTATTTTTACCAGTACATTAGACACTGTTGCTCCCATTAGATTAAAAAAAGTCAGAGATAAAACACTTGCACCGTGGTACAACAGTCACACTCGCGCCCTAAAGAGAGCAACCCGTAACCTCGAACGAAAATGGAGAAAAACTAAATTAGAAGTTTTTAGAATCGCGTATAAAGGTAGTATGTGCACCTATAGACGGGGTCTAAAAGCGGCTCGGGCCGAGCATCTGAGCCAACTGATAGCAAGAAACCAAAACAATCCCAGGTTCCTATTTAGTACAGTGGCTAGCCTAACAAACCCTAAGATGCCTGCAGGGAGTATCCCATCACAGCTTAGAAGTGAAGACTTCATGAACTTCTTCAATGAAAAGATTGATAGTATCAGGAAGAAAATAATGGAAATTCAACCTCTAACAACATCTCATGATCCAGTTCAGTCTAAAGCTTCACTAATAGATTTTCAGTGCTTTACAGGTGTAGGGCAGGAAGAGCTGTATAAACTTATCACCTCGGCTAAATCAACAACATGCTTGCTGGATCCAATCCCAACTAGACTTTTAAAAGAAGTGATAAATATAACTGGAGCGCCCCTTCTAAACATTATCAATTCTTCATTATATCTAGGTCATGTCCCTAAACCTTTCAAGTTGGCAGTTATTAAGCCTCTTCTTAAAAAATCTAATTTAGACCCAAATGATATAATAAATTACAGACCAATTTCAAACCTTCCGTTTATATCAAAGATATTAGAAAAGATAGTATCAGTCCAAATATGCACATTCTTGCAGGAAAACGATATCCTCGAGGAATTTCAGTCAGGTTTCAGGCCCCATCATAGTACAGAAACTGCACTAGTTAAAATTGCAAATGACTTGTTTTTAGCTTCTGACCAAGGCTGCATCTCAATTCTTGTCTTACTTGATCTTAGTGCTGCATTCGACACTATAGATCATGATATTCTCATAGATCGCTTACAAAATCACATTGGTATTCAGGGACAGGCTTTAAAATGGTTTAGATCCTACCTGTCTGATCGATTCCATTTTGTAGATCTGAATGGAGAACAGTCTGGTGTAATGCCAGTGAAATATGGGGTGCCACAAGGGTCAGTTTTAGGACCTCTGCTGTTCTCAATATACATGCTTCCCTTGGGTAACATCATTAGAAGACATGGGATTAGTTTCCATTGTTATGCTGATGATACTCAGTTATACATTTCCACAAAACCAGATGAAATACCCAAATTGTCTAGACTAACTGAGTGTATTCAAGATATAAAAGATTGGATGACTGATAATTTTCTTTTACTAAATTCAGATAAGACAGAGGTATTACTTATTGGCCCAAAAACCAGTTCATACCAGCTCTCACAATTCAGCCTACGTTTAGAAGGATGTACTGTTACCACCAGCTCGACAGTGAAAGACCTGGGTGTAATATTAGACAGTAACTTATCCTTTGAAAATCATATCTCCAACATCACAAAAACAGCCTTTTTCCACCTTAGAAATATTGCCAAGCTTAGGAACATTTTATCTGTATCTGATGCAGAAAAGCTGGTTCATGCATTCATGACCTCCAGACTGGACTACTGTAATGCATTACTGGGTGGCTGTCCTGCATCCTCAATTAACAAGCTACAGTTAGTCCAAAATGCAGCCGCCAGGGTTCTCACTAGATCCAGAAAATATGATCATATAACCCCAATATTATCATCCCTGCACTGGCTACCTGTTCAGTTTAGAATTAATTACAAAATAGCATTACTTACTTACAAGGCTCTAAACGATCTAGCTCCCACATACCTAACCAGTCTTCTGATACGTTACAATCCACCACGCTCCTTAAGATCAGAAAACTCCGGACTACTGGTAGTTCCCAGAATATCAAAATCTACAAAAGGAGGTAGGGCATTTTCATATTTAGCTCCAAAGCTTTGGAATAGCCTTCCTGACAGTGTTCGGGGCTCAGACACAGTTTCCCAATTTAAAAGTAGACTCAAAACGCATCTCTTTAATCTGGCATACACATACAGTAATTAATTTCTTTACCTCATACTCCAGTACATCTATCGTGCATGGCAACCACGCTAATTCTTTTCACCTGCTCTTTATTTTTCCACCCATCCCGAGGCATCTGGAGATTGTGCCAACCCTGCGAGGTTCCTGAGGCATCCAGAGAAGGACCTGCTCCAGCTGAATTTTTCTTCATGTTGGTTTGGATCTACACATGCTGCTCCTGAGCTCCCAGTGATCCAGACCCCCATCTGCCCTCTGCACCAGCTGACTCATCCCTGAGCTGAACTGGACTTTGTGTTAATTTAAATAACTTCTGTTATATCGGCCTTTCATCTGCATAACACACATGATGTTCTACAATTTCTGTTATCTGTCGTCACCCAGATGAGGATGGGTTCCCTGTTGAGTCTGGTTCCTCTCAAGGTTTCTTCCTATTGCCATCTCAGGGAGTTTTTCCTTGCCACTGTCGCCGTCACCCTTGGCTTGCTCATCAGGGACAATCTCATTATCTAGACACATTTTTCTTACACATATATACATTACCATAAGTCTTCTTTTCATTTTCTTTTCATTTCTGTGAAGCTGCTTTGAGACAATGACCATTGTTAAAAGCGCTATAGAAATAAAATTGAATTGAATTGAATTGTAAAAGAGAATGAAGAGGACGTTGAAGATCTTCACACAGACGAAGTTTATTACAGCCTAACAGTAACAGAATACATGCAGCACTCTGGATCCAGGCAAGTCAAAACTGAACACTGAGCTATTTCTGACTGAACCTTTATACCATTTTACACAAACCTTCCTGCTCTTCATGTTAATGAGAATTCAGTTTAAATGTAAAATAGATGAAATAATGGAGAGAGAACCTTCTGTTCTCACGTATCTGAATAGACCTGAAGGTCACGTACCCCTTTGATCTCAGTATGGCTCTCGATAGTCCACCGCCGCTCCCACGTTGTAAGTGATAAAATGTCACTCTGATGATCTTCACTTGTGAGGAAGATCCGGGAGAAACGTTTCTGTGATAATTAAATCATATGGTGAATAGACACCTTTAATACACAGTTTAGGAGTGAAGTGTGTGTCGGGGCAGACTATAATTTACTACACAGTAAAAGGAGAGAACTCTGAGGTGGGGATTTGTCTGATTGTGATGCTGCTGATCCTGGTGTGGACAAGATATGTAAATATTTAACATCTGATTCATCAGAATCGACTCAGCAGAGCGGCGATGAAAGTGATGGTCCATCAAGGTGCATGTAAAAATGACACTCACTGTGTGCAGAGTATCCAGAGGACCTGTGACTAAAACTGTGCATCCTGGTACAAAAGTCTACTGTAATCAGTTCTTCACATCCAGAAAAGCTGTGGATCAAATGCTGGAGAAGCAGGTGTACCTCACTGGTAGAGTAATGAAGAGCTGGGTCACTAGAGCACTGGTGAAGATACCAAATGATAAAACAAGAAACAGCGAGAAACAGGAACCTCAGCATCAGTTACCAGGGAGACGGGAAGGTGTGTGTAGTAAAGTAGTAAGACAACAAGTCAGTTTCGATGCTTTCCACAGTTCATATTGAACAACAACTTTAACTTTATTGTGTTATACAGTAAAATAAACCCAACGTCCCCATATGAGGACATCACATATATAAAATGTGTACATATATATATATTTCCTGTTCATGTCTGACTAATCCCAAATTTAAATTTAAAATTAAAAACATATCAAATTAAAGTTCGGATCTCACATATTCTCAAGTTGAAGCTGAGCTTGAGCTGGTTAAGAAGACACTCTGTGTGTCCTGAATCACAGCGCGTTATCCATAATAAAACAACCCTGAGCAATATAAAACAGCTCACTTAAACAACCATTAACTTCTTTAGTATACACACCATAAACATCTTATGCAGTGCAGATAAAGACAAAAACTACAGACCTAATCTGTTAGGTGGTTTCCGATTCCTCACAGGGAATCGCCTCTCATTTTGGGAAATATCCATAGTGGGTGCCACATGTTCATTTACACATTGATCTTGTGCTTTAGATACAGTGTCATTGGATATCAAAGGCAGTTCTTGTTCACTATCATCTCCTGTTTGTGACACCCTGTTTTCAGCTGGCAATGTTTCAGTGGCTTTTGTGATTTCCGGATGACCAACTAACATTTGATCCGCATGTCTTTTCCAGTTTTGTGCACTGTCCACTTGGACTGTATATGACACTGGTCCTGACTGGGAAGAGACAGTACCAGTTTTCCATTTCTCTCCCCCATGTCTATAATCTTTGACCAGCACTGAATCACCAACACAAAAGCCTCTGTCTTTCGAATGGAGAGCACGGTATGAACATTGAACGTTTTGTGCTTGCTCCATCATCTCCATCATCAGTGTTTTACACTTGGCTTTATTAAGTCCAGTCGCTTTCTCAATCTGCGATGTAAGAACAACATTGCAGGTGCTTCTTTTGTTGTGCTGTGAGGAGTATTCCTGTACTGTAACATGAAAGTATCTAGTCTTTGTTGCAATGATATTGGTTCTTTGGATGCTTTTAATGAATGTTTAAAAGTCTGTACGAAACGCTCAGCCAAACCGTTGGTGGCTGGATGAAATGGTGCAGAGCGTACATGTTTAACACCATTCGATTTCAGAAAGCATTCAAATTCCTCTGAAGTAAATTGTGGGCCATTGTCGCTCACTAAAGTTTCCGGTATGCCATAGCGACTAAAAAGACCACGCAAGACTTGGATCGTTTTGGCTGACGTAGTGGAATCCATCACCAGAACTTCTGGCCACTTTGAGTGTGCATCGACAACTACTAGGAACATGCATCCTTCAAATGGTCCAGCGTAATCGATGTGGATTCGCTGCCAAGGAGCCTCGGGCCATGCCCATGGGTGTAAAGGTGATAGGGCTGGGGATTTCTGATTTTGTTGACAAGATATGCAGGTTTTGGATTTTTCCTCAATCTGCGAATCGATATTTGGTCACCAGATATAGCTATGTGCTAATGCCTTCATTTTTACTACTCCTGGGTGTCCAGTGTGTAAATCCTCCAGGACTTGTTGTCTCAAGTTTGGTGGAACAGTAACTCGCTGTTCCCACATTAGACAGTCCTGCAAAAGTGATACCTCCTCCTTCCTCATGAGATAAGGTTTTAGAACATTTTCTGAGTCTTTGATAGGTGGAAATAACCCCGTGGATACCATTTCCTTTACTCGACAGAGAATCAGATCTGTCCTGCTTTCTTTTCGGATATCGCTGCTACAGACTGGAAGTGCATCCATTTTGTTTATACGATACCCCTCCACTACATCTTTTCTGTCTTTGTGGTGTACAGGCAGCGGTAACCGGGATAAACCATCTGCGTTCCTGTGGTTATCAGCACTCCTATACTGAATAGTGTAGTTATGTGCAGCCAACAGGAGAGCCCACCTTTGAAGTCTGGCAGCAGCCATGGAGGGAGTCGCTTTGTTTGGATGGAGTGGTAAGTGGACGATGATCGGTCATTAATATGAAGTGACGTCCATAAAGATAAGTGTGAAACTTCCGTACTCCGAAAATTAATCCTAAAGCTTCTCGCTCCAGCTGTGCATAGTTTTGCTCTGCCTTACTTAAGGTTCTCGAAGCGAAGGCTATGGGTCTTTCCTGCCCATCTGGCATCAAATGTAAAAGTACTGCTCCCACCCCATAGGGTGAAGCGTCGCACGGTGGAGGACTGTGGACATATTTGGAACGAATCTTGCATAATACTTAACCAGCCCCAGGAAGGATCTGAGTTGGCTAACATTAACCGGAACTGGGGCCTCTGCAACTGCACGCAGTTTATCTGCAGACTTGTGAAGTCCCGATGCATCGATCCTGTGTCCCAAATACTCTAATGAGCTTTTGAAAAACTCACATTTCTCTCTTTTTACGTGAAGTCCACATTTCTCCAGTCTACTCAACACAGCCTCAAGATTAGACAAATGGTGTGCGTCGTCTCTTCCTGTGATCAGGATGTCGTCCAGAAAACAGTGGACGAATGGTAACCCCTGCAGTACTTGTTCCATGGCTCGCTGGAATATTGATGGGGCTGATGTGATGCCGAAAGGTAATCTGTTATATACGAACAAATACTTGTGTCGAGATGGTGAGGTATTTGCGTGAACTTTCCTGTACCGGGATCTGCAGGTACGCATGGGAAAGGTCTAATTTGCTAAACCTTTGACCTCCACCTAGTGAAGCGAACAGATCTTCAATCCGAGGTAATGGATAATGTTCAGCACATAAGGCTGGGTTTACCGTTACTTTGAAGTCACCACAGATTCTGACATTGCCTCCCTTTTTAATTACAGGCACAATCGGGGTTGCCCACTCACTGAATCGTACTGGTGAAATGATTCCTTGTTTGAGCAGGCGGTCGATTTCTTCCTCCACCTTAGGTCTGATGGCATATGGTACTACCCGTGCTTGGAAAAACTTTGGTTGTGTTCCTGGTTTGAGATTTATGGTAGCTTTATAACCATTGAATGTCCCTAAATCTTCACTGAAAACTTTCGCATGCTTTTTTAGAAGGCTGTACAATGTCCCTTCGTTACTGTGGTGTACTGCGCTTACTGTTTTGATCTCATGCCAGTCCAGACGAATTCGGCGAAGCCACTCCCGTCCGAACAGTGGAACCGCATTTCCTGTAACAATATACAGAGGTAAACGTGCACGTTGTTTATTTAGCTTCACGCGCACCTTGATGACTCCTTCTGGCCGGATTACTTCGCCAGTGTACGTCTTTTGTATGGCGCAGCCGAATGTAACTAAACTTATCTCTATACAGTTCACCAGAGATAATAGAGACTGCCGCTCCCGTGTCGACTTCCATCTCCATTCGTAAGCCCTCAATTTTTGGTTGTATTTTTATTACAGATGTCCGTTCATCATTTTCCCTTCTCATTATGCTCACTGGTGCATGATTTTGCGTTGTTGCCGTAACTTTGTATAGCGTCAGTTCAGACTCCGTATCCGAACTTGTCTCTTCCTTACGCCTTTCAATCTCAGTGTCCATTTTGTGAATTGTTTTTTTCTTTACCATTACCTTCCTTTTTACATAGTTTCCTTTTCCGAAAACTCTCGGTATTTTCTCCTCTGTCTTTATACCCTTGCATAACCGAGCAATGTGGCCTTTCTTTCCACAATTGTGACACAGTTGCTCTTTGTAAAAACATTCATTTTGGGTATGGTTAGACTTCCCACATCTATAACATTTATCCTTTGGCGATCCTGATGCAAAAGACATGGCATTTACTTTCAATGAGTTGCTTAAATGTTGTGATTCTCTAGATACAGCCTCCATTGACATATCTACGGCCTTTTTGTACGTGAGCGCTGATTCTGTCAAAAGCTTCCTTTGTATTGACTCGCTGCACAGGCCACACACAAATCTGTCTCTTAATGCATCATTTAAATTGTCACCAAACTCACAGTGCTCCGCTAGTTTCTTTAACACGGCCACATACTGTGCAACACTTAACCCCTTCAGCCTGATTTCGTTTGTGAAATTTGAATCTCTCGGCAATCACGATGGGTCTGGGGCTAAAATGTGCTTGCAGTGTGTTTACAATCTCACCATATCTCATAGTCCCGGGCTTAACTGGTGCAATAAGGCTACGTAAGAGTCCATACGTGGATGCTCCCATTACGCTGAGGAAAACTGACACTGTTTTTTCTTCACTAATGTCATTTGCTTTCACAAAGTGTTCAAAACGCTCTACATACGTAGTCCATTGCTCTCTCGTCTTGTCGAACATATCGACCTGTCCGATAACCGTAGCCATTTTTTAAAATTATTATTTATTTATTTTTTATTGACAGTCGGCACGTTTCACTCGTCGACAATTTATGTTATGTTTGCATCAATATGCTCAACTAACATTTAATATATTCCTTGCCTTTCGGAACAACATGAAATAAAGCACTGGAGACATGGAATCACCGTATTCTTCTTTTACTCCTTTTTGTGCACACAACACATACAGTACACAGCGCGGTATTGCCCCCTTGTGGCCCGCCAGTGAAATAACATCAGATTCAAATACATTACACTAACATTACTGTCCGAGCGCTTTTAAATCACATCTACAACTCGGTCAGCTGAAAGATGGACACACAGGACATTTATTCTAATCACTGCAACTTGCCTAGTCATGACACCACGTGATCACTGTGTGACACAATGCTAAGAAATGCTGACTGAAACGAGTTATAACTTCAGCTTGTACAAAAGATGTGTAACTAATTCCACAAATCCACTCAGATGATGAAACATATTGACCTTAAGCAGCTTTTAAACACTTTCAGTGGTGAAGCGGCTGCGTTACTCAGCAATGACCCGCAGCTTGAGCTTCGTTAAGACTCCAACAGCGTCTGTCTCTCCGTCACGGAGTTCACTGTCACCCGATATTAGGGTCCCGCCCCCTTTTACACCATTAGATGGATTGACGTCACTCATCTTCATTTCATCCAATCGGAGCGTTTAAGAAACAAAACAAAGCGGCTACAAGAGATGTGGGTTAGGTTGCATCGAGCACATGTTAACTCTGTACATCTCAAACTAACTTTGTGTCAAACAGTCTGGGTAATCTACATACAAGGCCACGCCCCCTACACACACACACACACAGATTCAGTGAGTTTCCTGCGCGTGTGGAAGATGTCACGTGCTGTACTGGCGTCTGAAGCTCTACAGAATGTTCTGGACAGTCGGAGAAGTTTATCTGTGGGAGGAGTTTATATTTTCCTCAGAACAACACTGACACTCGGACAGAAAACAGTCGAGGAGAATCCAGCAACCATGAGTGAGTTATTAAGTTTCATATAATCCTTATTCTCATCATATTAAACTCATAGTATTTTATTTTTCCTCATTGTGTCCAGCTTTGGACAGTTTATATGAAACATTGTCTTTCAGTGTCACTTACATAGTTTAGTGTAGCATGTAGATAACACTGCTAACATACTGCCTCATGTAGCTTAGCACAAACATGTTAGCTCCCTGTGGCTAAGCTAATGCCTTATGTAGATTACAGATGGTTGTCAGTATCAGCTGTGGTGTAAATGTTCTAATGTATTTCACTCAGTTTTGTGTAGCTTTAGCTTACGCTAGCTATTTGGTTCAGTTTTTGATTAGCTTATGACTCTGCTATCTATAATGTTATTTAGCACAAACACTTTAGCTCCAGGTGTACAAAAGTCTTTACAACAAATGTTATGATTGTGTTTTAAAGCCTTGTTTTAGTTAGTTTTTATGTTTTCTTTTCATTTTTCAATAACCACGCATTACTGTTATTAATTTGTACATAAATGCTGCTCACATATTACTATAGGCCAGTTTTTAATCAGACTTTAGACATTTATATATTTATAAGTAACTGAAAAATACACAAATGTCAGGACATGTCAGAACTTCTTTACGGCCCCCAAAACCCCCATAAGCTTCTAATTATTTGATAATTTTTTTACTTTATTTGATTATAACACAATAAGCATCAATAATTAGTTTACAAATTAATAATCATTTCCTAAAATAATGACGTGGATTTATAGCAGATAATTTATATAATTTATTTATAGGTTATAATAGCATATTTCATCCACTAGATGGCAGTAAAGCACTTCTATTTAGTGCCGGGGTCGGCAACCTTTAACACACAGAGAGACATTTGGACCTGTTGGCCACAGAAGAGAAAACAACGGGAGCCGCAAAACCATTTAAACCATCTAAAATGAAGATAACACTGCATATATAATTTTTTTCTTTATGCTATGTATAAAATAACATTGTGTGTTGCATTTATAAAATCAATGAACTGCTACAGAGAAAACAAAATCTTATTTCTGCAACAAAAACATTTTGATCTCCGGAAAAAAAGATGCTGGGTTGAAGGTTACTTTCAAATAAAATACTCAATGTCTATTTACGTCCTTCTCGTATTAATGAAATAAATAACCAAACTTAAATTATCAACCTGCAGTAAACCAAATATGCCGTCTGCTTCTGTGTGAAATCATCGTTTTATCGCGTGTACTGGAGTGTGCAGTCAGCAGTCAACCAAAAAAAAAGGAGCTCGAAAAAGATTCACACACTATGATGACATAGGGCTGACGTCATAGTGCTTG
Source organism: Clarias fuscus (assembly GCA_030347435.1). NCBI lineage: Eukaryota > Metazoa > Chordata > Actinopteri > Siluriformes > Clariidae > Clarias > Clarias fuscus. The sequence goes on from CM059224.1 coordinate 27,695,259, forward strand.
GGCCCTAATTAACTATAGAAGTGATAAATATACCAAAGGAAAAACAAATATAACCCAATATAACCCATAATATATAAACTGATAAATAATAATAGAGACACAACTCCTGAATAGTGTTTATGTCTGGAGTTATGATGTGTGTCATTTTGTCCTCATCATATGCTAATATGAACCATATTATTATGTGAGTTTATGTGTATTTATGTGTGTGAATAGAAGATAGTAGAATAGAATCTTTATTGTTTTTGTAGAAAACGCATATTTTATTTGCAAGTAGACCAGAACAGAATCTATATATATAGATTGTTACACAATACGAGAAAAAGCAAATAAAACTCTTTTGAAAATATTGTTCTCATTCTGCAAGGCTAAAAAGTCACCTTTGCTTGTATATTGATTATTAAGATGTAACATTAAAATTAACGAGCCATCACTCATTAAAAAGTGAGAATATTGAATAAAACCTGAGATCACAAAACAAACATCTGAGAATATTAAAGAAATATTAGATTATTAAAGAAAATCCTGAGAATAAGGAAAGAAATTGGAGAGTTTGAAGGAAACCTGAGAATTTCACATGAAAATCTGAGAATACGTAATGAAACTTCCAACATACACAGCTCCCTAATAGAGACTGCAACAAAACATTCATTTCAATGATATGTCTTATAGTTAAACACACAGCATGAAACCTATACGCATATATTGCTGGCATATTGTTTACAAAGACAAGATATTCAGATGAATTGTCAGAAATGTGTTGTAAAAGGAAAGCTGGAAACATTTGGTTAAGTAATAATGGAGCTGATTTAACTCTCCCTAATCTATTTGCTAATAACAAGGTGAGAAAATGAAGACGGTTCAGAATGCATGAAATTATTGGAAGTAGAATCAAATCATTGTTTGTGTTTATAAAAGTTGAAATGTAATTTCCTGAGAAAAGGCCTTTGGGGGCGTGTCTCAGTCACATGGTCCCTGTCTTTCTGAGATTTCTCCTCCACCTCATCATATTCTGTAAAATAAACACATTTACCTCTTTAATATATCCTTTGTATTGGATTAATAGTCATTGTTTTGTAAAACCTTCAAATACAGTAAATGATGCACTATGTAGGATTTCTTTGATCTTTAAACAATAAATGAAGAGAATAGAGGACATTTATCAGATGAGTTTTCTTAATATTAACACAGGCCATGTGTATAAGATGTGATCGAGACGTCCATCAAATTTCACATCATTTTACAAACTGATTCAAAACAATAATACATTTTCTATAGTATTACATTTCTATTGTCCTGTTAAATGTTTGGAATAAATAGATTCCAGTCCTTACAAGATTGTGTTTATAAAACTGTGGAAGTAAAAGAGCCATAAATATCCAGGTCTTATCTAAAGTGTGTAATAAATCTGGCTGCACTTGTTAAATGACAGAACAGAGATTTGTTATAAAAACAGTAAGCTGATGTTTATATTATATATCACAGGTAATATTTACAGTAGGTCTTATCTAAACTCTTTAATAAATGCACTTGTTAAATGACAGAACAGAGAGAACATTTGTTGTAAAATCTCTTCTGAAAGTTGATATTTATTATATACCATATAGAATCTAATCATATAGAATCTAATCTTTGACTTTGCTGCCTGTGCACTTATGTACATTACAGAATAAACAAGAAGTCACTCACCTTCTGTCTCTCCTCCATCCTGTTCCTCAGTGATGACATCATCATAATCTTCTGGATTGTCTAATCAACAAATAAATGAAGAAGTAATAAATCTGTGTGTGTGTGTGTGTGTGTGTGTGTGTGTGTGTGTGTGTGTGTGTGTTGCTCTTATAGTAAAATACTGAGTTACTGAGTAGAACAGGACGTTTATATGGAAAATAAAGCAAACAGAAATCATTTAAATATATAAATTCTTACATATTACATGTAACTTGATTATACTGATTTTATATTAAAACTAAGTTGTAAAATTTAAAGAGGAAGATCCCATGCGAATGAAGAGCTAAAAAATAGATACACTATTTAAATGATTATATAGAGTTATTAAATTGATTAAACTAAGGAATTAATTTATAAACTTTAATGAGGTTTTATTGTCTACCAGCTGCTACAGTGAGAAAAAGGATTAACCAATATGAATGGTGCATTTTCCCATTAGTGAGTGAAAGCTAGTAGCCAGAGATCTCCACTATAACCACTGAGATATGGAGCTGAGAGCTGATGAATTTACTCTTTGTTTACATGCGTATTTATTCATTTAAATTTGTATATTTGTATTATAAAAATATTTTCTGGCAATATTATTACAAATATAAACATTTATTTAGTTGTTCATTGCGATGTTAAAATCATATCTTGTATTATCTTATCGTATCTTATTTTTATTTATGTTGTTTTTTATATCTTCAGGATAATTGAAAAACTAATGCATTGATGTTTTCAATGTTTTAATTTGAAATGTTTACAACTTAAGAAAAAATAGTTTAAATGAATGTATCTATAATAATAATAATAATAAAATCAATTTTCTAGATTCATTAGTCAGAATTTGTTGTGATTAATTTCAGCTGTTTAAGAAATAAGAAATGAAATGAGTCATCATTCAATATCATAATTATTCATGTGAATCTCATTTAAGGGCTTGACTTTATAACATGTTGCTTCTTTTCATTAACATCTGAACATATTGTTTTTAACAATTATTTTAAGATACATTTTTAAAGATTTTTCAAATATGCTTTAATTGCTTAATTCATTATGTAAAATTTTGATGTTGATGTTAATCAGCATTTAGCGTCTCAGCACTGTGAGCTCTTGGAGCTACACTTTACTACACTTACAGCAAGACTTTGTTGTTGTGTGTTTGTTTTTCATCAGTTAATGTGGAGCGTCTGCTGTACACGTCCCTGTGGATGAGCTGTTACTATAGAAACCATAATGTAGTGGAACGAGTGCATTAATATAAAGCTGTGATTTACAGCTGCAGTGCTGTCAGAGCTGCTGTTCTAGAAAATTCATCAACATCAATCAGAATGCAGAATTCAGCATGCACATTGTTTAAAGTTGATTCTAGAAATGTTTAAGCTGATGTTTTTGAATAACAGAGAAACTCCCTGACCTGTGGTGATGTTTGTGTTTGTTTCAGCGGTAACTGCATCATCATAGTTCTCGGACACGTCCTCTGTCAGAATGTAGAGATAAAAGCTATTAAATCCACAGGAATGTCATTAATGATCATTTGGATGCTTGTGGATGCAACACTGTCACATTATTATCATACCTGTCAGTAGAACTGACTTCTGATCAGCTGCAATGGCCTCATCATAATTCTCAGCTTCATCCTCTACACCAAAACACAGAGATTTAAAGAGATTGAAAGTTTACTGAAGTGGCAGTTTGTACACTGTGGATTTGATGACACGATGCAGAATGACATCGTATGACGTGTCAAAAATGTCACTACACACAAACCAATAAACACACTGGTCTGAATAATCAATTAAAAGACTAAATCAATTAAACTATTTTGGACTTTGGGAGGAAACCAGAGAACCCAGAGGAAACCCACCAAGAATGGGGAAAAGAATCAAACCTTGGCATCGACAATCATTATTCTACAGTATACAGTGTTGTGTTGTTTTTTTCCCCATTTGTCACATATAAATAATTACAATCACACATTAGTTGAAGTTAAATGTGTGTGAGAGGAAATGTGCAGTTAGAGTACATGTGGTGTGGAGACAGAATTCTGCTGATTAATATCTATTAAAGCTTTAAGTGTGTTTGTGTGTGTGATTTCCTATATAAGTGCCCCCTTCCCTTCTTTCTTATTAGAAGGGTGTTATTAAAGGTCACTCCTCGTAAATCATGTTGTCTACTTAGTGTTTTGATTTCATACCAGAAAGTAATGTTTTTACTGAATACAAAACACACTTGACAAATTTGGTCAATGATTATTCATGCATTTTTTAAAACTAGTTTGAACCAGTGAACCATGTGGTTTAGAACAAATTAAGTAAAAGCTTTGCCCTGGACCATCACTGCCTTCCATGGTGTCAAGACCACTATGTATTAGCCGTTCAATTCATAAATAAGAAGAAGTAAATCTGAAAATTTGTATATAGGCAGTAGCAAGTGTTAATGTAAACCTGTTCCTTTCCCTGCTGATTATCAAATGTGATCCACCCTAAGCACAAAAATCAACCTAGATGGGTGAGCTAGATGGCCATCTACGTGTTCCCAGATCTTGACAGCATCATAAACTGTTTTGTGACAATGACCATTGTTAAAAGCAATAATAATAAATAAATAAATAAATTGCTATACAAATAAAATTTAGAAGTTCATTCATATTGCTTAGTATATATACACATACTATCTTTCAGCTAGATCTATAGAAGTCTCTGGTTTGAGTGTGTGCGCACACATGCAAGTGTTTGTACGTGCAATTTTACGAGCCTGAAACCACACAGGAAATGTGTTCTATTTAAATTAAACTTGCTAAGGGAAACCAGGCCTGTGGTTGTTGTGTAAGTTTGACACTAGTTGATCTACTGATAACAGATATGTTGTCCATGCAATATGAGGCTATGCTGCTTACAAATTTTAAGCAAAATTGCTTGCGTTCGCAATGTGTTTCTATGCCAGGATACATCAACGAGTTTAACTGCTTAGGCTGGAAACACATGTGCCAACACATCACCTACACGTCTCCTCTTTGACCGGTTAAATCCGGTTTATGAATGGTTGCTGATTGATCACGTCACTCTCAGGGCACAACATATGCGGGTATAATTGCTGGTCAAGCTGGTCACCAGCTATGCTGATCTATGCTGTTTTTTTCCACCAGCACTAGCATAAGCAGAGTGACCAGCATACCAGCACCAGCATCACAGCATTATGATGCTGGTCACCAGCATACCAGCACCAAAACACAGAATATGCAGCCCATGCATCCCAGCATACCAACATTTGATGGTAGGTTGTTCAGCACCCCATCAAATGTTAGTATGGTACCATACAACAGTATGGTACTCACCCTGCACATGAACTGTTTTCTCTCCTTCCCTCTGGAAAAAGGTTCAGATGCCTAAAAGCCAAGAGCAGCAGGCTGAGGAACAGTTTTTACCCCACAGTGGTTACCTTACTGAACACAACTTCACTGTCCCCCTTACATAGACGGTACCACCATCATTGATAACCAACATTCCTGTTTAATACCTCTGTAAATACTTCACGTTCATTCATTTGTACAGTCTGCACATGGACTGTATACTAATATGTGTATATTCATATATGTAGATGTGTGTATAGGTATACTCTCCATTTCCATCCAGTGGCTAAATTACTCATATTTATTCATATGTATATTCATACTATTGCACATAATGTAAATTCACCTATATATAGTTTCTGTATATCTTTATTCAACATATTTATAATCAGACATATCTGTAGATTTACAACTATTCTGTACATTAATTTATCCATCCATGCTAACTTTACACTGTATATTCATATATATATATTTTTTTTCTTTTTTTTTTTCTTCCTGTAATACAATTTATACATAGATCTTACTTTTATCATACAAGTTTTATAGATCTGTATATATGTTTATATTGCACTGCTAACTTGCACTTCTGGTTAGATGCTAACTGCATTTCGTTGCCTTGTAACTATGTGCAATGACAATAAAGTTGAATCTAATCTAATCTAATCTAAAACAGAATAAATGCAAATATTACAATGCTTCTTTTGCTTCAGGTATGTTAGTAACTCCCCAGTTACAAGACAAAATTCAGGTTTTACAAGATGGTCATCCAATAACTCTGTAAAATATAGAATAGAATCAGTATAACTTTTTTTGGCCAACACAAACAGTATTAACATTGTGTAATACATAACAATATATACAATATGCACATTTGTAACAATATGATAATTTAACAATGAACAGCAAACAAGTTTTGATTAAAAACAAACAAACAAACAAAAAAAAAAACATGAGACCAACCTCTCAGGGACACTTTCACACAGTTACTTTCACACCACAGGAGTGTAAATGAGTGAGCTTGGCCCTCACTCTTTATTTAGGGGTCTGCAGGTTTATGGGTCCTGAAGTAGTTCTGACATGTCCTGACATTTGTGTATTTTTCTCACTTATAAACATCTAAATGTCACCTTACTTATAAACATAAACATGTTTCATACATTGGAGGACCGGAAAGCAGACTGTCTGAATGTATGTACTGTATGTCTATCTGTCTCTCCAGCCAGATTGTATCACAGCATCACACAAAATTGGGTGAACTGAATATAATGAATCTTCTGCGGTACTTAGATTTCTGCCTGAAGTTTAACCTGCACCATAAATGAAATCTAAATGTTGAGTAAAAGTGATGTTATGAATAGTCATGTGTCAGATTTAATAATCTACTTTAAAATAAGATACTAAAGCGCTACTTGCTCAATGTAAACACCTGCACCAATATTATCAATTAATTAATTAACCTTGTGCTTTTCCACAAGGTTTAGCTGTTATAGCTGTAAAGAGTGGGCCAACCAAACCCTATGGACTAAGAACTGCATGTTACTCAAGTTCATATGCATGTGAAGGCAGGCAAGTGAATACCTTTATCAACATAGTATATTGAGAACTTTAAATGCATTGAATATGTGTTCATGTTTTTGAATGATGGTTTGATTATCATTATAAATAACTGCAACTCCTCCTCCTCTAGTTCCATTTAGGTAAGCTTATTCAGGAGGACTAGATTAATTTGATTCATGCCCATTCAGTTTAATCACACCACGGTTGGCACCACAGACACACTGACAAGAGGCGACATCTTACGGGAAAAAGGGCAGGGTAAATTTAGCAAAATGGGGAAGTTAAAGGAGTAAAGAAGGAAAAAAGGGGAGGAAAAGAGCGAAGGTGTGCACGCACGGATCTGGTAACAGTGCCCAGCTGGAATGTGGGCACATGGCTGGCAAAAGGTGGCGGTAGCACTCCTGCATGCTCCTGAAGACAACCCCTTCTGCTTACATGAGCAAAGACCGGCCTCTCTTGACGGGAGTCCCTTTCTGATGTACGTCGGCTGGGCGCCTTTCCCGGCTGTAATGCTTAATTGCATGGGCTCTCCCATGTCCCGTCTAAGGGGATGAAGGTATAGCTTGGGTTCTGGGTCGGAGGGCTGGGGTAAGGCTCCACGCCGGGGGAGCAGCATTCCTGGGGTGCAGGTGATGATGGTCTTGATATTTGCTTTTGTCCTTGTCTGTGGCCCTTTTACCTGAGCAATGTGCTCTTTACCTGGTGCTACCTAATGATCACACACCACGTGCTAGTTTCTGGGGCTTAAAAAAGCAGTAATGTTGTCCAGCAGTCATCTGTAGGTTGACTTGGCATAGAATTTCCTTTCACCAGCTGTGGTAAGACACAGTACCCAGTCACTGGACAGAAGGGTGTTCTTTCTCGCTGCCATGCCAAAGTAAAGCTTGACTGTCACAGACTGGTGTTGTGGTCCTGTAGTTGGTGATGGACTGAATGTCCTGCCGCATGTGCTATGTGTCCTGGAAGTGGTGGCAGACACTGAAAAGTTTTCCCCTTGCTGTTCTTTGGCCTGCCTTGTCAGCTGCCCTGCAGGCAGTGTCTGAGACACTTGTACTTCTGCAATCATCTACAGTATGCCTTATGTTTGCAGTGTATGGTGCTCCTTTAGACTGAAATATTCTTTAATGCACTTGCCAATGTAGCTAGTCACTGATACCATTTACTTATTGCACACAGATCTTTATTCTAAACTTGAGTAGTCAGATGTAGTCAGATATGTATAGTCTGAATTTATTTTTGCTTACGGACATGATATTACCTGTGTTTTGTCTTGATACTGAACTGTTATGTCATCCAATCCTACTTGACCTTATAGTTGCTTTGTTTGTGCTTCTATTTGTTAATAATGGATTTGCTGCTCCGGTGTAAGGTTGCCAGACTCACATTCTGTGGCTTGCTGATCCACAATCTATGCTGCCCCGTATTGGTATCTGCGGTACCCAATCCTGACCGTGACCTGCCCTACCATGGTTTCTGCAAACACCAGAGGAAACGAGAGAGAAGGGCTGGAGTGCAGGTCAGTGAAAATGGCACCAGTTGCTTTTGGATATTTTTGCCTTGGCCTATCTATGGCATGACTTTCCGTTGTTGAGAATATAAGATTATCCTGTCTCCAACTGGTTTTTCCTCACAAACACCATCATCATCCCTCCTTACCTGTGTGACAGAGCAAATCTACACCATTTCTGCATACTGCTCTGCAGTTTACCAGCTGAAAGCCTTGAATCTGCTGCTTGAATGGCATTGGTCAATTTTTGTAAAATAAAAAAAATTCTACTAAACAATATCATCCTCTCCAAGGACTTTTTATTTGTGGCAGAGGAATTTTGAATTTAGAGCTGGGGAGAACTTGCTGCTGTGTTGAGGAGGCATTGTATGTGTCTGTTAGTAAGCACTGATCTTTCTCTTCATTTCAGCTACAAATAATCAAAGTTGGACATACAAATTATAAATACTGTATTAAAATCTACAGTCTGCCTGCCCCAAAACCCTATTTTTAAACATATAGATTTTTTTTTTTATCATCTATTTTTAAGTTGACTAGATTTATTCATCTCGGTGACTAATATTTATATTGATGACCATTTTGACAAATTAGCTTTTAGTTTTATTAATATTACATAGTCTTATAATCTTATTCAACATGTATCTAGATCTAGTATAGCCCCACACACACATTAGGCATCCTCTTGACCTGGGGTTACTATTGGTTTTAATATTGATTGTATTTATTCTGAGGATCTTTTTATTTCTGTGTTCTACTTGATTTATACTTGATTCTACAATTTGTTGTCGTGTAATACTTTTTCACCATTCAGTCTTGGATCGATGTGTGAGAATAAGACTAGAATGGCTCCTTTGAGCAGCCTCTCTCCTTGAATGAACAACAGGTTTCACTCTTAAAAAAGGACTTGTCAAAGTGTAGAGCATCTCCAAGTTTTCAAGTTCATGATCAACATTAAGAGAACATTTATTTACAAAAAATCTTTAACAAATTTACAATACAAAATCTTTGTAAAAAATTGGACTTCTGATTGTACAGAATAACAGACCACATTTATGAGAGTAAAAACTACATTTCTGTCTCTATATACTTCTCTGCTACCCTAATGCACTTATTCCCACATTTCACTATTTCTTGAATACCATCAAGATAGAAAGATTTCTCAGTACACAAGATCCATGATTGGCTCTTCAGAAAATCCTGGCCTTCCATGTCAAAACGTTCTTTTAATTTACTATAGATTATCTTCTGTGCCTGTCAACTGCCGAAAGCTCTCTCGGTCACCCAGGCACACTCACTTTTTGGAAATGCAATTGTTCATAAATAACTGTGTGTACAGTTTTCACAGACAGACATATGTGTCTTTTCTGCAAGTCAGTGACAAGTTATCCATCGATCTTGAAGGATCAGGTGTTCCACTTGCTGAATGTTCACAGGAAGGATGTGAGCTTTTAAACTAATGTCTAAGAATATAAGCAAAAATTATTGAGCTTTATTACTGTGGCAGCAGGGGTATGAATCTGAGCTGCACAGGTGACTCCAGCAGGAGAGCAGTCAGTGTGTTTCTTCAGGGAATGATGACAGTCCCACAGGTGAATCTCATCCCCTCGACACTTCACTCTGTTCAGCCAGATAGTCCCTTCACCAGGACCAAAGCTAACATTCCTATCAGCACTCAGAGCCGAGCCACAGCCCAGCTGTCTGCACACCACCTGAGCGTTCCTGATGTTCCACTGATCATCACAAACGGAGCCCCACGTAGCGTTATGATACACCTCCAACCTCCCAGAGCAGCTTCCCTTTCCTCCACTCAGCCTGAGAGACCAGCGCTCTACATCACACACAGCACACATGGTCGAGTTTCACACAAACAGTTATGAAAAATTTCATACAACCAAATTTCAAACATCCTGAAAATATAAACTGTTTAAAAAATTAATTAATTGGTCACTGAATAAAATGATTAAGAGCAGGAAGATGAGCTTTGGGTTCTGTTTACTGCTTTTATCTCCATTCCTTTGATTTTCATGAAATGTGATGAGTAATGACCTCAGGATGATTCAATAAAGTTCTTGACAATAATTGTATGAATACAGATGAAATGTCTCCCGTCAGTAACAAATGCAGATGAAGAACAGCACTAAAAGCTTTTCCTTATATTTCCTTACTTGAGCAGTGTTTCTGAGAGGGAAGTGAAGAGCACTTTTCTCGTGTACGTCGAGACTCTTCATCATCTGCAGTAATAAAATACACACATTAATGAAATGTTACACATGCAGGTTTATCTCTCAGAGCAGACTTTTATCAGACTTTTTACTTTATATCTCAGTAACATTAGTTAAACTCTATTCACACTGAAACACTGCAGTTTATAGCAATGTACAGAACCAGAGAAGTCTGACTCCACCCACCTGTGCAGGTAATATGAGCCACCTCATCACTATTATCACATCTGTTCTGTCCCCAGGGTGAAGATGGACACTGCCACAGATTAGAGTCGTGTTTCCTACACTTCAGATGATCCAGCCAGTTAGGAGCAGATTTGACTCTTGCTTCAGTGTTTGACAGACTGTCACGTCTTCCACAGTTCAGCTCTCGACACACCATGTTTACTGTCTCATCATCCATCTGATTGTGACACACATTACCCCAGATTCCATTGTAGAACACTTCCAGATTCCCCTTACAGCCCTCTGTGAGTCGCAGCTCTTTAAACTCTGGTGGGAGATAGATAATTAATTAATTTGTATTTTTTTATTTAGTTTATTACATATATCTTTATTTTTTTAATAAATTAACATGTATAATACTTATCCAGTGTGGATTAATTTTATAAACATTCCCAAATATGTTAAATGTCATGAAGTTTAGTATGATGGGACATTGATATTGCAATACATACACAAATATAATCATGGGAATAAAAAATAAATCTCTCTTCAATTCTGTTTTTATTATGGCCTAAAAACCCATATCCTCACATTTGTCTCTATTTAATTCTGGTGTTCCGCAAGACGAGCAAAGATTTTTAATAAATTTTTAATTGGAAACCGAGCGAAAGTATTGGTTTACGAGTGCCGAGTATCATGTATCACGTATGCGCCTTTTATTTTGACACCAAGTGGCAAGTGATCACAACTGAGCCAATGATTTTTCTCTCTCTTGCGCTGCGGACTTGTGGGTAATCGTCTCCCCTGCTCCCCTGAGTCTTAGTGCTCATTTCTTACTGGTATAATCAACGTCTCCCTCTCTGTTTCATTGTGTCTCATATGTGTGCGCGCGTGTAATTTGACACCGACACGCACACGCAGACACTCTCGGTTTTACACAGAAAACTCAGCTCTGTCGTGATTCTTTTCAAAGGTAAGGTGCTGGTTCATTTGTTTGTTTTTTTTTTTTTTTACTTTACAGCAGTGATTTCGTTAGTATGCGCTTACGCGAGTGTCATTGGACAGATTTCTTTTTTCCCCGGTAAAACAGTGTTTCCGTTGTGTGTGTGTTTGTTGTGAAACTTAAAAAGCGAGGTGGGGGAGGGAGGAGGAGTTTTACTGTGTAAGACGAGGCGAGGGAAGGGGCTAATTCCACACATAAACAAATCCACAGCGCATAAACGGAAACATATCTGACGGGATTTTTTTTTTTTAAGGTAAAGTGCAGGTTAATTTGTTTTATTTTTACTTTATATATTGTATTAATTATTTTTATGTATTTATTTTTTTGGGTTGTGGAACGAATAATTAGAGTTCTCATTATTTCTTATGGGAAAATTAAGAGGTTTACGAGTGTTTTGGAAAACAAGTCTGCTTCCGGAAGGAATTGTGCTCATAATCCAAGGTTCCACTGTATAAAGTTAAACTCTTTGTCTTACCAACAGCACATTTACTAGGTTCTGTGTCGGTGAACAAGACCAAATCATCACTCCTCTACCATTCTTGACAGCTGGTATGAAGTATCTGGAAACATGCTCTGCTTGGTTTAGATGAGAAAAGGCACTATGCATTATGACCAAACATCTCTCAAGATGTTTTCATTCATCCTAAACATATCATTGCAAAACTTTTGTTGTTTCGTCAGATTCCAGTGCCATCTGCCATTGCATGGAACCAATCACAACAAAGATAACAGTTAACAGAGAGGACATTTCCTTCCTAGTTCCAGTTATGTTTAAGTTTCCACTTAGTTTCACAGTCAGTAGGCTCAAAACCCATGGATTTTACATTAATACAGTATGGGTCTTTCAAAACACTACAAAGACTGTGACCTTTCCATTCACTGCTCTGGTTAATGTGCTATCAGGTTAATTGTTGGTGTCATGCTCCCATGTCAGCAAAGTATTGCCTCTCCCACTGAAGGAGACGAAGGCTATAGAATAACATATCTTAGAACCACTGCAGCAAGGTTATAGCGTCTTTTGGCTTATTTATTTATTTATTTATTTATTCATTCTAATTATTACATTTTTAAAGGATTTTTTGAGAAAGAAATATATTATAAAAATATATATATATTTTTTTTTTAATGATTTTTTAAGTCTTTGTTTCTGTATTGACTATTGTGGGATTAATAATATCTTAAAATACTATTATCCCCTACTAGTATATCCTGCCAACCCACCTAGAACAGCTTTGCCATTACTAAACTTCAAACCTGAATAGACAGTGTACAATCTAGTGCGAATTTACAGTAGGAGGGAAATAAGTGAAAGCATCACCAAAGCATTCCAAAAGAATTATAAAGAAGTCCCACATTTTAATACAAAATTAACATTGGTAACAACAGGCAGCTTTCAGTAATCACACTGTACCTGAGCACACGACTCCTATGTCCTCCTGGTGTCCACATTTCCTGTCTGCACCCAGCTGAAATCTACAGTTCCACAGGGAAATCTCGTTCCCCTCACACTCCACCTCATTCAGCCATATGGACCCAGTTCCAGGACCAAACCAGGCTGGTATGTGGGTACTGAGGGCCACTCCACACTGCAGCTGTCTGCACACCACCTGCGCATCCTCAATATCCCACGAGTCATCACACACTGTCCCCCACGAGCCGCTGTGGAAAACCTCCAGCCTTCCTGCACAGTCTCCCCCAGAACCAACCAGCCTGATGGAGCTGTGGGCTGGTTTATATTTATTTTTTTATGTAAACAATTATGTTAAACTAACATGGATTTTAAAATATTGAATAAGAATTCTTAAAAATAAAACATTTATTTCTGTTGTTAAAAGTTCTTAATTTTTAGATTAGCAGAATGTTATTCTGCTTACCTGAGCAGGTGATGTACAGCTGTTCCCCGGAGCTGCAGTGGACAGGTTGTGCACTGCTGCAGTTCCCCAGATGAGCTTCACTCCCAGAGCAGCTGAAAGCCGTTACACACATGTGTTTGTGTTCAGTGGTGGATGGAGAGGAGCGGTAGTTCAGCACAGAGCCACAGCCCAGCTGTCTGCAGAGCACAGACGCCTCAGACAGACTCCACGAGTCCAGGAGAACTCTCCTCCAGTCCTGCCTGAAATAAATCTCCACCTCCCCCTGACACTCGCTCCCTCCAGACAACCGCACTCGCCCCTCATGAAACGCCATGGATGATCCTGAAGCAGAAGAAGATCATTTAAATATTCTAATGAACACTGAGTTTATTCACTAACGTGGTGTAGGTGAGGTTAATATCTCACCACTACAGATGACTCCAGCATCGTGTTTATGAGAGCATGCAGCTCGACTCCATGATGAGATGCCACATTGTGATAGGTGTGTCTCACTCCCCTGACAATCAAACACATCAGCCCAGATGTGGCCACTCCCCTCCCCAAACCAGTCCACCCCCACCACAGCCACAGCACTCCCACAATCCAGCTGTGCACAGAGAACATCTGCAGCTCTCATATCCCAGCTTACAGCACAAACTGTGCCCCAGTCACTGAGGTACTGGAGCTCCACTCGACCAGAACAGGAGTCCGGTCCGTTCACCAGCCGCGCCTCTGTGTGACCTGAACAAACAACCGAGAGCTCAGTGAAAGAGGAACATTAACAAAGACACTTTAAAGTTTGATTGACAGGTATGTGGTCTCTATTTAAACAGAAGTTAAATCATGATACTTAACCAGAACATATTAATCCCACATCGTTGTCATGGGAGCAGTGTGAGTGTTTGAGTGAAGGTGATGTTGTACAGAAGGTAATCTCAGGTTCAGTTCCTCTACACTGAAGCTCCTCTGTCCACACCTGACCCTCCCCTCGGCCAAAAGCAGCTGATCCCAGCACCTTCACAGGAATCCCACAGCCCAGCTCTCGACACACAACCTCTGCATCCTGCTGGTCAAAGTCAGCATCACACACTGTGGACCAGGAACGTCCATGATACACCTCCACTCTCCCAGAGCACCGGTGAGGACCAGCTCTGAGTCTCACATTTTTACCTGCAATTTATTTCATTGTGTAAATATTGTGCATGTTTTCACCATAACAGTACATGAAGAAATCATAACAGTGTATTTGCTGTAACATCTAGTCTTGATCTTTAACTTAAACCCCCCACCAGACACCTCACCTGAGTTTGAAGAACTTTCTTGCTCATTCCCATCATTCCCTGTTAGACGCTATAGGAAGCGTGTGGATTTATATACATGTTATGAACTTGTCACTTTGCTCTCTCCTGGATATAACTTGTGATCCTTTACTAACTGACATAATCTTTCTGCACATGACACAGACTCAGAGGTGTTTTTTATTTTTTCCTCTGATTATTATTATAGTGGCATTGCCCCACTCCTCCTTTTTAACTTTGATTTGAATTGTGTTTTGGATGTGTTGACTTGGACTAGGACTCGATTGCTTTGACCCTGTTTCCATGGAGACAAATATTAGTAGTGTACCTATCTGATGTAGTGTTTCCCACCACTCTATATTCAGCAACTGCAGCCTTCAAGGTGCTTCAGGAGAAAAACAGACATGCTGTTGCTGAGATTCTGTAATGTAGAATGAAAGTCTCTCAGGGCAGCATGACTGCGGGTAAACTTTAAATATGTAACAGATATCTTTAGTTTAGTGTAATGTTATGTATCTTATGGATGGATGGCCTGAATAAATTTAAACTCGTTCCTCTGTTCACTATATCACCATCATCATGACTTGGCAGTTGACTGAGATGTGTTTTAGATTTTAGAGATTTTATGGTCAGATTTCATCACAGCAGCTTCTACATTTCTGTAGTTTAGTAAAATGGGAACATGTTCCCCCTCGTCTCACTGCAGCTGACTCTGCTAAATCTGCTCTGTTTAGGGTTTTGCTGATTCCTGGCCACAGACTTGAAGCTCCGCAGTGTGAAATGACTCTTTTTACTCTCCTGTGGCATTTTTGTGAATGAAACTTTCCCACAAACAGAGTGGACCAGGAGCCTTAGATGAGGATTTTAGGGCTGTTGATGATGTGAAGATCAAATCTCATGTACGCGCTGCTCTTCATCAACAGGTGCCACTAATCAGTCTGAAACCAGGGATTTACCACAAGTGTGTGCAGTTTAATGAATCTGATGTGAAACACTCGTATAAACACCATTCACAGAGAAACGCCAGAGGAATTTAATACAAGAGTAAGAAAATGTTCCTGCATGAGGCCGATGTGTTTGTGTCTGTGTTTTATAGTCATTAGTCAAGTTTAGGAGGCAAATAAATTAAAATCTGGCTCTGCCACTGCCTGTCATAATGAAGCTCCTGCAAATGGACCCTTACTCAGGCTCAGTCAGCTCTTTGGTAGAGTCGCACCAGGCTTTACATTTAAATAAAGACAACATGGAATTCAAATAATGTGTGGATATAATTACAGTTAAATCATGCTGAGAATCTCACTCAGTGTTTTTATTCCCTAAATTCAGTAGTTTACCTGAGCAGGTCACTCCAGCATCACGACCATGACCACACCAATCCCCTCTACCACGTGACCCACAGCTCTTCAGTGTCGACTCTGATCCACTACAGCTCACACCAACCATCCAGATTGGTCCTGATCCTGGTCCAAAGTGAGCACTGACAGGTGCATCTACAGCCTCCCCACAGTGCAGCTCTCTACACACCACTGCAGCATCGTTCATATCCCAGTTAAGACCACACACTGTTCCCCACTGTCCCTCCTGATGAACCTCCACTCTCCCAGCACAGCGACTTCCACCATTCACCAACCTCACACTGTCTGAGAGAGAGAGAGAGAGAGAGAGAGAGAGAGGTTATTATCTATTATCACACACACACACACACACACACACACACACCCACACACACACAAACACACACACACACACACACACACACACAACTTGTCTCTTTCAAACACACACAAACACACAGATATTTGTTTTTTTAATATTCTGTATATTTCATATATTCTATTCTTTCATGACTTTTATTAAAAGATCTATCTGTAATGTAATTGTCGTCTCTAGTGCAGTTTATTTCATGGTAGTGGAATCTTTCTATTTAGGTCATGAACAGTCGTATAACCACCTGATTGAGTTTACAAATCATTTTTAAATTCAGTGATTATATTATTTATGTTTTCTAGGTTTTATATCTTTCACTTGGATGTTAAAAGTTGCACTGAGTAAAAACAGCTGGATAAAACAATCAGACTACAGAGCAACAAAATCTGATTATTATCAAGGGGGTGGGCGGGGGGGGGGGGGGGGGGGGGGGAGGGGCGGGGTCCTTTCTATACCCACTGTGTGTGTGTGTGTGTGTGTGTGTGTGTGTGTGTGTGTGTAGCTATGGAAAACTATTGGCCTGTATTTTTTTTTACATATTCATCACATATAAATGATTCTGATGATTAAACACATTTTAATATTATATAAAGATAATCCAGTTAAATACAAAATGCAGTTTACACTTAATGATTTCATTCATTAAGGAAAACCTGCATAAACCTGCCTGGCCCGGTGTGAAAAAGTAATTGCCCCTTGTTGGAGATAAATGCATTTAGAGATAAGTAAAAGGTAGAATGTAGTTCGAACTATATACATTTTGCTGATATGATAATATGATATTATGATCTCTTGTCTGTCTGTGATGTTTCCTGTCTAACAGAACATCCTGTGCCCTGGTGCACTGTGTATGCAGAGGTGTGAAATCAACAAGTTCAAGAAGTCAAGAGCATGCACTTTCTGTTCTATTCCTGTTTTATTTACCCAACCGCATAATTTAATATTACACCTTACATGTATGACCTTTATGTTTGTTTTATATCAGTTGTAGACATTAAAGTTCAAGCCCCCTCCTTTCTGTATTCTGCTCGCAAAGGAGGGTGTCAAACCACTATATATATGTGTGCTTCCATAATAAAAATCAGACTGGTGAAAGATCAATCATCTGTGTGGCTGTTCTTTGACCTGTTCTCCTGAGCTCAGAGGTGCAGTGCAGACGGACCGGCTTGCAGAGAGAAACTAGTAGGGAGCGTACTAGTTCAGAAAATACAACCCTAACACCCCTAAACCTAATAACTGATTGTGCCACTCTTGCCTCTTCACATCACTGTGGAGGAATTCTGAGCCGCTCTTTATACAGAATTGTTTTATTTCAGCAGTGTCTTTCTCCACTGAACTCTCCCATGGACGCCATTTCTGTCCTCAGTCTCTTTCTTATTGTTGAATCATGAACACTGACTGTAACTGAGGCGAGTGAGGCCTGCAGGTCTTTAGATGTTCTTCTGGGTTCTTTTATGAGCTCCTGGATGAGGCGTCGTTGTGCTCTTGGAGTAATGTTGGTAGGACGTCACTCCTGGGAAGGTTCACCACTGTTCCAAGTTTCCTCCATTTGTGACTGATGGTTCACTGGAGTCACAACACCTTAGAAATGTCTTTGTAACCCTGATACACCACAGTTACTTTGTTTCTCATCTGTTTTTAAATTTCATTACATCGTGTTTCTTTTTGAGATCTTTTCGAGAGATTCACTTTGGTTCTATTTAAGTGATTTCCTGATTCAGTCTCTCAGTAATCAGGTCTGTGTGTGTCAAGTGGAATTGAACTCAGCTTTCAAAAAAATAATTGATTAATCTCAGATCATTCATGATTTTTCACACAGAACCATTTAGTTTGGACAACTTTTTCCCCTTAATTAATTAATTCTTCATTTAAGTTTATATTTTCTCTGGTTATTTTGGTGTAACATTAGAATTTCTTTGATGATCCGAATCATTTACACGTGACAAATATACAA
The DNA here is from genome assembly GCA_030347435.1 of Clarias fuscus. Lineage (NCBI taxonomy): Eukaryota > Metazoa > Chordata > Actinopteri > Siluriformes > Clariidae > Clarias > Clarias fuscus. Next base: position 27,713,590 of record CM059224.1, read on the forward strand.
AATAATAAGGAATAGGAAGAGGAAAACATACAGTATACACACACACACACACACACACGGGTTATAAATGTAAAACCACTCCAGTAGATTTTCCTCATCCCTGTTGATAAAGTGAGAAGTGTGTGATGTGTTAGTGTGAATAATGAGTGTGTACTTACCAGCTGCTGTGAGTGTGAGTGTGGATGAGAGAAGAATAAAAGTCAGACAGATTTCCATCTCCCTCCTCACTGTACACGATGTGTTCACCTCCACTCACCCAGAGAGACAGAGAGAAGTGTGTCCCCTCACTCAGCCCCCTACAGAGAGAGAGAGAGAGAGAGAGAGACCAATCACACTCAACATCACCTTATTAGAAAAAACATCATACAGACTAAATAACAAATCAGAGGCGGCATCTTTCACTTTCTCCATATATATCAATATAACATCAGCGCTGATGAACAGAGCTCCGCCTCCTGTCTCTGAGGGGTGTGACTGATGAACAGAGCTCCGCCTCCTGTCTCTGAGGGGTGTGACTGATGAACAGAGCTCCGCCTCCTGTCTCTGAGGGGTGTGACTGATGAACAGAGCTCCGCCTCCTGTCTCTGAGGGGTGTGACTGATGAACAGAGCTCCGCCTCCTGTCTCTGAGGGGTGTGACTGATGAACAGAGCTCCGCCTCCTGTCTCTGAGGGGTGTGACTGATGAACAGAGCTCCGCCTCCTGTCTCTGAGGTGTGTGATGATGAGAGTCGACCACATCACACTCATACAGCATTAATGCCTGACACCTGCACAGAGCAGATACACACACTAATAAACCACTGCAGCACATACACTGCAACTACATCAGCTAAATAAAACTTCTACAAACACACACACACACACACACACACACACAGCTCCTGCATGCACAAACGGAAACACTTATGTGTCGGGATTTATTGTGACTTTTTTTAAAGTGCAGGTTCATTTGTTTTATTTTTACTTTATATTTTGTATGATTTATTTATTTATTTTTGGGCTGTGGAACAAATAATTTGATTTACGAGTGTTTTGGAATAGGAGCCCGCTTCCGGGAACAAATTACGCCGTGATATTAAAAATATTCTGCTTTGTATAAATGCTTGGTTGTGTGTATCGTGTCCTGGTGACGCGCCGCTCCAGACTCCACTCCAGGTTTTCTGATTGTCCCCACATCGGCATCTACCTGACCTTCCACACGGTCGCTTCCACCCTGAGAGTGACGTCATCAACCAGTGCCACCATATAGAAATCGGAGAGAGACGCGGGAAAGAGGAAAGAGATTGTGATTTTGGCGTTTTGATATTTGGTTTTGACTTTTTGCCTCCATTGACTTTGATTATCACTTTGCCCCTTTGGTTTGGTGGCTCGTTGTATATATTTGTAGATAATTTCACTGTATGTTTGTGCACTCAGCAGTAGTAGGGGCGTGGCTGCCATTTATTTTGGGAAGAGGGAATTTATTCACTGGTTTTGGTTTAGGGACTCAGGGAAGGGACCTGGATTTTTGTTTGTGTTTTTTTTTTTTGCAGTTAATCCTCCTGTTGTGTGTGTGTGTGTGTGTGTGTGTGTGTGTGTGTGTGTGTGTGTGTGTGTGTGTGTGTGTGTGTTAAAATAGAACCTTGAACCATCCTTTTGCTGTTCGGCCGACACTAGACTGGGACGTAACGCCATATTTAAGTGACCACTTTGATTTTCAAACACAAGAAAGACAACAGCTTTATTATGCAAAGGTGTTCCTTCAGTTAAAAACAGTTTGAGATTTATATCTGCTCATCTTTTTTGAACTACGCTAGAATGCCGCATCCCACCCCGCTGTTAAAAAAAAAAACTAACTCTGTAACTCTGTAACTTTTACTCTGAGTAAATTTTTTCTGAGCTACTTTTTACTTTTACTTGAGTAGATTTTTATAACGGTAACTTTTCTTGTACTTCAGTAAAATTTCACTGAAGTAACAGTACTTTTACTTGAGTACAAAATTTTAGTACTCTTTCCACTTCTGCTTAAACCTATGTCACATTCACTGACATTAGCAACAGGGTTTTTTTAGAAGTCTGAGCATGCCCAAAAGGTACACAGCTTGTGTTGTTCCCATGGGCGGTAGTGATGGGTCGTTCATGAACAATTCGTTATTTCTGAACGAATCTTTAATGTGACTCAGAAGAACGAGTAGTCTCGGAGAGTGATTCCTCCGTTTTCTACATCGCAAAACCTCTGTAGGTTACAGAAATGAGTCGTTACCTTTGAGTCTTCCAAGTCCGAGTCATTCATTCTTGTGTCACGTGACTCCCATAGACACTATGAAGTGGAATAGATTCAAAAGAATGAACGAGTCAGACTAGAAGAGATATATTAAATCAACATCCAATTCAATCTCTTGATGTTCCTTCCTCTGTATCTGTAGTCAGCACTTCTCCATCTAAATTTGAGATTTCATCCAGGCATCATTAAGAAAACAACATTCTTATAAGAGAGATGTTTGGGCTCTTTTTTTTCTTTACCTTGTTAAGTTAACTTATCTGAAACTGCTGTTGCATGTCAGGTTTTGCCTCTTTCTTCAGGTTGTTAGCTGGTCTTGTGCTACTGTCAGAGGATTCGGTTTGTGTCTTCTCCAAAGTGTTTGTCTGAAAGAAAGTATAAAAGCAAGAAGCAAAAAGTTAACTAAAGGTTGCAACCATAACAGCTTGCACAAATGTCACATAATCACATGTGGCAGGGTAAGTGTTTTGTTTTTATTTGTGGACTTGGTTGGGGCGTGGTTATCCAATTAATGAGGGGAATGCAGTCTAGTTAAGGACCCTTATTTTGACACGTGGGGACTTGTCTTGTGGTTTCTGGGTTCACCTCAACCTGGCGTGTCCCTTCTCGTTCCTGGTTCCCGATTGTGTTCAGTGGAGTCAGCGGGTGAGTCAAGTGGAATATTCGTAGCGGAGTGCACTTTCAGTTACGGCGCCATATTAGGGTGAGAAGGCCGGCCGGTAGATCGATTTGCGGCCCTTGCTGTGAGTAATCATACAGCCTCATGTGGGGTGTTGTTTAACCTAAGAGTGAGGTGGAATATTATAATTCCTAAGCCTTATTCTTAGCTGACAACGCTATATGTGATGCCGTTGCTGTTTTGCTTATGGGTGTCGTGGATCCTTTGCTTGAAACTCGGCTGCCATGTGGGCCGTTGGGCTGGTAGCTACTGTACCGTCTGGTGATGACTGAGGGTTTACCATTTTCAGTTTTGACTTGCTTTCCCGTTTAGTTTTTGTTTGGTTTAGATTGAATTGTCCTGATTGGTATATTGTTCCTTTTTGATGTCTTTGTGTATTATGTTGTGATGTTGAAAGTGTTGTTTATTTTCTGGCTGTGTTAATGTGATGTGCTTATACACTGGTATTGATTGTATATAGGGCCATGAAAAGACTTGTGTCTTAGTCCATATACTAGTCTGTGAAACTGTGTAGTTTATTATTTTTTTCTTTGTCCGATTATGGTTTAGTGTGGATTGTGTAGCCTTCATTTGTTAACTATTGTGTGTGTGTGTGTGTGTGTGTGTGTGTGTGTTGTTTTTTACTTTCCATTAGGAGCCAGGCATGGTGTGGAACAGGGGAGGCTAGCTGCATTCGTTTGGGTGTGTGCTTCACCGACTGCAGGTGTGCCAACACAATTTTCTTGCAGTGGATACATGGCATTTGATTTGACGTGAATTTGGGTGGGTTTCCAATGATACCCTGAGCTGCAGCAGCCGGCCTGCTCTGTTCCTGCTAGCCTCTGGTCCCAGAGGAGTAGTCTTATGAAATAATTTATTTGTTTCTGTGTTTCTTGCGAGCAAGTATTTTATTGTTGACCATTTTAATAATAAAATATATTTTGTATTGGTACCCACGCCTCACTTGATTTTTATCCTTGCCTTCGATTGGTAAAACTTATCTGCGTGTCTTTATTGGGAGTATTTCCCTGGTGCCCCACCAGGGTGGTGTAGTCGAATCACATTTAATTCGTAACTTTCTGCCCTTTAGGATGTAGGATTGCCACACACGGATAACCTGAAATTGTGTGTGGAGCTTATGTGGCTCATCAGCATCGTTTTTTGTGTGTCTCTGAGATGTGTTGGAGAATATACATGAAGGTTATACATAAAATATGAGTAAAGCGTAAAGTAGCTGTAAATATATGTTGTATAGCTATAATGGACTGATACACACACACACACACACACACACACAAATCACTAAAACAGACGAACTAAATAACATCCGGACTGAACTGATAAACACACACATGCACAATCGCACTGATCTACAAACACCTTAATTTGTTCATACCTACCTATCTGAACTGCTCTTTGCAATATTTGCACAATAAATTCATTTCACTTTGAAATTTGCACAAATTACTTATTAATCACCCAAAGATAACAGTGAGCATTTTAACAGTATTTTCTTACAGACATCACCGTCTTTAACTTATGAACATGTCATGAAGTTCTCTCTTATAATAAAGAAGTTCTGGTGTTAAATTACTGTCCCACTGAAATATACATTAATAATATATTATATATCATTAATAATAAACTAATGTTACTGTTAGATTAAATGTCATGGATGGTGGATAATATGATGTTTCATATCACTTTGCATATTAATAAGTAAAAATAAATTTTATTTCAATAACTTGTAGGTCATGTGATCTGTTGCCTCAAAATCTTTGGTCTTCTGTCCTGCAGGGGGCACAAACCTCCTGAGACTCTGCGTCCTCATCTGGAGACACTGGGTTCTCTGATCCTTCTATTTCAATCTAAATTGGACCTGTTGTCCTGATTAGAAGACACTTTATAACACCATCTAGTGGTAGCAGGAGCACAGTACAGTAATTAGTAGAAACATAAGATGGAGTCGATCTCAGTCAACACGTTCTACAGTGGAGTGAGACATAAAAGTAGAATAAATACAAAACCATCAAAAGGTATGTTCAAAACTTGCTTAGTCATGATTAATAGGTGATTAATAATTGATTAGGACGCACTCGTTAGAGGACACTGGGACTTTATAATGATCAGATCGCTAAATGAAGGTAAGGACAAGAAACAGCGAGAGCTTGGAGCGATTTGGAAAGAAACCAACAGTTTACAATAGTTACTGCATTTGGTACAAAGTCCACATTGGTTTTATTTATATTTATTCTTTGATCTATTTCATTTTATTTCAATAGCAGTAAGATTGTTTAATGCAGTTGTAAGAGAGAATGAAGAGGACGCTGAAGATCTTCACACAGATGAAGTTTATTACAGCCTAACAGTAACAGAATACATGCAGCACTCTGGATCCAGGCAAGTCAAAACTGAACACTGAGCTATTTCTGACTGAACCTTTATACCATTTTACACAAACCTTCCTGCTCTTCATGTAAATGAGAATTCACTTTAAATGTAAAATAGATGAAATAATGGAGAGAGAACCTTCTGTTCTCACGTATCTGAATAGACCTGAAGGTCACGTACGGCTCTCGATGACTTCAGCTTGTACAAAAGATGTGTAACTAATTCCACAAATCCACTCAGATGATGAAACATATTGACCTTAAGCAGCTTTTAAACACTTTCAGTGGTGAAGCGGCTGCGTTACTCAGCAATGACCCGCAGCTTGAGCTTCGTTAAGACTCCAACAGCGTCTGTCTCTCCGTCACGGAGTTCACTGTCACCCGATATTAGGGTCGCGCCCCCTTTTACACCATTAGATGGATTGACGTCACTCATCTTCATTTCATCCAATCGGAGCGTTTAAGAAACAAAACAAAGCGGCTACAAGAGATGTGGGTTAGGTTGCATCGAGCACATGTTAACTCTGTACATCTCAAACTAACTTTGTGTCAAACAGTCTGGGTAATCTACATACAAGGCCACGCCCCCTACACACACACACACACACACACACACACACACACACAGATTCAGTGAGTTTCCTGCGCATGTGGAAGATGTCTGAAGATGTCAGAACGTTCTGGACAGTGGGAGGAGTTTATCTGTGGGAGGAGTTTATCTTTACCTCAGAACAACACTGAGTCTCAGACAGAAAACAGAGGAGGAGAATCCAGCAAGCTGTTACCATGAGTGAGTTATTAAGTCTCATATAATCCTTATTCTCATCATATTAAACTCATAGTATTTTATTTTTCCTCATTGTGTCCAGCTTTGGACAGTTCATATGAAACATTGTCTTTCAGTGTCACTTACATAGTTTAGTGTAGCATGTAGATAACACTGCTAACACACTGCCTTATGTAGCTTAGCACAAACATGTTAGCTCCCTGTGGCTAAGCTAATGCCTTATGTAGATTACAGATGGTTGTCAGTATCAGCTGTGGTGTAAATGTTCTAATGTATTTCACTCAGTTTTGTGTAGCTTTAGCTTACGCTAGCTATTTGGTTCAGTTTATGGTTAGCTTATGACTCTGCTGTCTATAATGTTATTTAGCACAAACACTTTAGCTCCAGGTGTACAAAAGTCTTTACAGCAAATGTTATGATTGTGTTTTAAAGGCTTGTTTTAGTTAGTTTTCTGTTTACTTTTCATTCTTCAATAACCACGCATTACTGTTATTAATTTGTACATAAATGCTGCTCACATATTACTGCAGCCAGTTTGTAATCAGACTTTAGACATTTATATATTAATAGGTAACTGAAAAATAAATGTCAGAACTTCTTTATGGCCCCAAAACCCCCTACAGATCCCCAATTATTTGATTATTTATTGTTTTATTTGATAACACAATAAGCATCAAGAATTAGTTTACAAATTAATACTAATCTCCTAAAATAATGATGTGGATTTATAGCATATATAATTTATTTATAAGATATAATAGCATATTTCATCCATTAGATGGCAGTAAAGCACTTCTGTTTAGTGCAGGGGTCGGCAATCTTAAACTCTCAGAGAGACATTTCGACCTCTTGGCCACAGAAAAGAAAACAATGGGAGCCACAAAACCATCTAAAATGAAGATAACACTGCATATATATATTTTTTTTTACTTTATGCTACTGTATGAAATAACATTTTATAAAATTAATGAATTGCTGCTGACAAAGCAAAATCTTTTTTTTTTCAACAAAAAATTTTGAACTACTACTCCGTGTCTATTTGAGTCCTCCTCGTATTTATGAAATAAATAACCAAACTTAAATTATCAACCTGCAGTAAACCAAAAATGCCGTCTGCTTCTGTGTGACACCATCTGTGTGACATTATTATTATTATTATTATTATTTTATCAATTATTTTTATTTTTATTATCAATAATACGAAGAAAGTGACATCAGCGCTGGTGACTTCGCAGGGTGTTCTGAATGGTTCTGAAGTTTTGTCGAGGGAAGTTCCCTTCACCGACATTCAACACAAACGGAGTAGGGAGCACACTGTCAAGTCAAGTCAATTTTATTTATATAGCGCTTTTAACAATTGACATTGTCGCAAAGCAGCTTTACACAATAAAAAGAAGTAAGTTTTTATGCAATGTGTATGAATCAAAATGATAAGATTGTCCCTGATGAGCAAGCCGAGGGCGACGGTGGCAAGGAAAAACTCCCTGAGATGGTAATAGGAAGAAACCTTGAGAGGAACCAGACTCAACAGGGAACCCATCCTCATCTGGGTGATAACGGATAGCAGGAATTGCTCAGCATAATAATGTGTAAGACTGGAAGTTCAGTATAACAGGAGATGTTTTAAAATTAAAATGAGTCCAGTTTGTTCCCGGAGGCTCAGGTAGACTGTAGGAGATTCCAGTCCTGAGCTATCAAACAACTGAAGTCACAGGTCCCCATAGCATCAATCGATGACAGGACAGTCTTCATGGAAACCATCCCCAGCCACCACACGAATCCAGGCAGACCACACGGGAATGTAATCAATCGATGACAGGACAGTCTTCATGGAAACCATCCCCAGCCACCACACGAATCCAGGCAGACCACACGGGGCATCCATGCGACGAGATCTCCAACCAGAAGCAGGACTCCAGGACGGGTTAGACGGCTCCAGAGGGCAGAGGGATCTGGATCACTGGCAACTCAGGAGCGAACATGTATAGCTCGACAGAGAGACAGAGAGAGGGAAAGGAGAGAGGGAGAGAGAGAGAGAGGAGAGAGCAGAAGAGGAGAGAACAGAAAATAAGGAGAGATGGCAGTTATGTATGGTCACAATCAACATGTATAAGGTGAATGTATTCAGTGCAAAGTGCAAGCAGAGACTCCGGCAGGACTAACTATAACAGCATAACTAAAAGGGAGAGCCAGAAGGAAACACAGACATGAGGGCTCCCTGTGATGTAAAGCAACCAATCACCTCACCGTCAACAAACCTGAGTGATCAATGAGAGTGGGGAGGACAGCATCTAAACATACCAGTTCACCAGAATACTCTACGTCCATGAGTCCCCCAGATCTGCTCCTTTACCTAAGGTTAATCTATTTACAAAAATGCTTGGCTAAATAAATAGGTTTTTGGCCTAGACTTAAACACTGAGACTGTGTCTGAGTCCCGAACATTAATAGGAAGACTATTCCATAACTTTGGGGCTTTGTAAGAAAAAGCTCTGCCCCCTGCTGGTACTGACAGGCAGCCTGCATTCTTTGATCGAAGTAGGCGTGGCGGATCGTAAGACACTAACAGTTCACTCAAATACTGTGGCGCGAGACCATTTAGTGCTTTAAATGTCAAAAGTAGTATCTTAAAATCGATGCGAAATTTCACAGGGACCCAATGCAGTGTAGATAAGATAGGGGTGATGTGCTCATATTTTCTGGTTTTAGTGAGGACTCTCGCTGCTGCATTCTGTACTAACTGAAGCTTGTTTATACACCTAATTGAACAACCAGACAGTAAGGCGTTACAATAGTCCAACCTAGAGGTGATAAAACCATGAACTAGTTTTTCTGCATCATTTAGTGACAATATGTTTCTTATCTTGGCAATATTTCTAAGGTGAAAGAAAGCTATCCTGGTGATATTATCTACATGAGCTTCAAACGAAAGGCTGGAATCTATAATCACACCAAGGTCTTTTACTGTTGCACTTGATGGAACAGAAAGGCCATCTAAAGTTACAGTGTGATCAGAAAGCTTACTTCTAGCTACTTGTGGTCCTATGACCAGAACTTCTGTCTTATCAGGATTAAGCAGAAGAAAATTAACATCCAATCTCTTATGTCCTGCACACACTGCTCAATTTTAGCAAACTGGTTTTTCTCATCTGGTTTTGCTGAGACATATAATTGTGTGTCATCAGCATAACAATGAAAACTAATACCATGTTTGCGAATTATGTTGCCCAGAGGAAGCATGTAAAGGGAAAAAAGCAGTGGGCCTAAAACTGAGCCCTGTGGAACACCAAACTCCACTTGAGAACATGAGGAATGGTCACCATCTAAATCTACAAACTGATAGGGTTAGGGTTAGGATCAGTCAAATAGGATCTGAGCCACAAGAGGGCAGTTCCCTTAATTCCTACTACCTTTTCTAATCTGTGAAGGAGAATACTATGATCAATGGTGTCAAAAGCTGCACTGAGGTCCAGTAACACAAGTATAGTGACGCAACCCTGATCAGAGGCCCATAGGAGGTCGTTTACTACTTTAACAAGTGCTGTCTCTGTGCTGTGATGAGGCCTAAATCCTGACTGATACAGTTCATTTATGCTATTTCTCTGTAGATGTGAACATAGCTGCTGTGATACTACCTTTTCCAAAATCTTGGAGATAACGGGAAGGTTTGATATCGGCCTGTAATTAGAAAGCTGACTGGGGTCAAGGTCAGGTTTCTTGATTAGCGGTTTAATAACGGCTAATTTAAAGGATTTGGGGACATACCCACTGCTGAGTGAACAGTTAATTACTTTCAACAGGGGTTCTATTATTGCTGGTACTATCTGTTTGAGAAAATGTGTCGGTACAGGATCTAATATACAGGTTGACCATTTTGAAGAAGAGATGAGTGAAATTAGTTCCCTCGCTTCAAGGGGAGTAAAGTATTCTAAGTTCTGATGTGATGTGGTTAGATCATCTGAATTATTTAAATTGTCTGGTTTCAATGCCTGAATTTTTTGCCTAATATTTATGATTTTGTTATTGAAAAAGTTCATGAAATCCTCACTACTGCATGATGTTGTTGTGGAGATTTCTGCAGTGGTCTTGTTTTTAGTTAATTTAGCTACGGTATTAAATAAAAATCTCGGGTTGTTTTTGTTATTTTCTATAAGAGTGGAGAGATACGTTGATCTAGCATCACTGAGAGCTTTTTTATAGTTCAGGATGCTCTCCTTCTATTCTCCTTCCAAGCTATTTTGAATAATAACAATTTAGTTTGGCGCCATTTACGTTCAAATTTTCGAGCGGTTTGTTTTAAAGCACGTGTGTGGTCATTATACCAAGGAGCGAGTTTCTTATCTCTAATCATTTTCATTTTAACTGGAGCTACATTATCTAAGCTGTAACGAAGTGCTGACTCTAGATATTCATTCGCCTGTTCGAGTTCTGTGAAGTCAGATGGCGATCCAATCAAAGTCGATAACTCTGGAAGATTATTGATAAAGCTCTGTGCGGTATTTGATGTAAATGTACGTTTAAGGCGGTAATGCGGTGCTGTGCATACATTATTACTATGACACGCTTTAATCGAGACAAGATAGTGATCTGAGATAACTTCGATTGATGCTCTAGAGTCTTTCTAAATGCATGCTTATGTTTAGCTCGGGGAACAGACACAGTCTCAATATGATGAACCCTGAGTGACGCCTCTCTGCAGCTAGCAGACGGTTGGTTTAGCCTGTCTGTCTGCTCCCTGGCCTGGGCTCTGGATTGTCACCGATTAACTAGGCCTCTTCGGAGACTATGTGCTATACTGCAAGAAATGAGAGCAGCACCTTCCCGAGTGGGATGGACACCGTCCCTCCCTAACAGGCCAGTTTTGCCCTCAAAGGTCTTCCAGTTGTCTATGTAGCCCACGTTGTTTTCGGAGCACCACCTGGACATCCAGCGGTTCAGCGACCATAACCTGCTGTAAGCTATGTCGCCACGTCTCATTGCGATGGAACCAGAGCAAACTACTTCTGCAGACATCGCCTTCGCTATTTTAAACACTGTGAAGTGCACTTCAGAATGGAGGTCAGCTCGGGCCTCGAAAACTTCAATAACTTGTGTGCTGGCTGGTGTCACACATCAGTGGCTGTGATGCACATTTTGAGTGACAAAAAATTAAACACGTTTTATTTTAATGTTACTAGATCACCATAATCTTTCAATTTAGAATTACATTTGAAAAAAAATAACGAGCTAAAATAACATTAATTTCAATTAAATACTCATTATTTATTTTCCAAAGTCACAGGGAGCCGCAGCAGAGGGATGAAATAGGCGCGTGCGGCTCCAGAGCTGTGTGTGGACGACCCCTGGTCTAGTAGAAGTTTTTTAATTGACCTGCTGAGGGCGCTGTATTTAGGCAGCTGCTTAATAATAATAATAATAAAAATATTATTATTATTATCACTAATTATGAAATAAAAATGCCATAATATATAAACAAATAAATAATAATAGAGACACAACTCCTGAATAGTGTTTATGTCTGGAGTTATGATGTGTGTAATTTTGGTGTTAAGTCCTCATCATGTGTTTAACTCTGAATATGAGTCATTATTTTAAAATAATGTGTTTATTATGTGAGTTTGTGTATTTATCTGTGTGTTTCTGAGAACAGAATAGAATCTTTATTGTTATTGTACAAGAACAGTGACATTTGATTTGTAATTCCAAAGAAGTCCTAAAATAAACAAAACAAAAACATAAACATGGTGCAGTAGAGCAGTATACACTTGTGTGATATTAATTTTTCCCTGCATGTGATTTACTCAACTCAAACACAGATCATCACAATATACAAAAATAGACATTAAAGCACTTTCATTTCATTAATTGTATAAAAATAGATGATTGTTACACAATAGGAGAAAAAGCAAATAAAACTCTGCATAATGCAAAACATTGAAATGTTCACATTCTACAAGGCTAAAAAGTCACCTTTGCTTGTTTATCGCTTATTAAGATGTAACATTAAAATTAACGAGCCATCACTCATTAAAAAGTGAGAATATTGAATAAAACCTGAGATCACAAAACAAACACCTGAGAACATTAAAGAAATATTAGATTATTAAACAAAATCCTGAGAATAAGGAAAGAAATTGCAGAGTTTGAAGGAAACCTGAGAATTTGACATGAAAATCTGAGAATACGTAATGAAACTTCCAACATACACAGCTCCCTAATAGAGACTGCAACAAAACATTCATTTCAATGATATGTCTTATAGTTAAACACACAGCATGAAACCTATACGCATATATTGCTGGCATATTGTTTACAAAGACAAGATATTCAGATGAATTGTCAGAAATGTGTTGTAAAAGAAAAGCTGGAAACATTTGGTTAAGTAATAATGGAGCTGATTTAACTCTCCCTAATCTATTTGCTAATAACAAGGTGAGAAAATGAACATGGTTCAGAATGCATGAAATTATTGGAAGTAGAATCAAATCATTGTTTGTGTTTATAAAAGTTGAAATGTAATTTCCTGAGAAAAGGCCTTTGGGGGCGTGTCTCAGTCACATGGTCCCTGTCTTTCTGAGATTTCTCCTCCACCTCATCATATTCTGTAAAATAAACACATTTACCTCTTTAATATATCCTTTGTATTGGATTAATAGTCATTGTTTTGTAAAACCTTCAAATACAATAAATGATGCACTATGTAGGATTTCTTTGTTCTTTAAACAATAAATGAAGAGAATAGAGGACATTTATCAGATGAGTTTTCTTAATATTAACACAGGCCATGTGTATAAGATGTGATCGAGACGTCCATCAAATTTCACATCATTTTACAAACTGATTCAAAACAATAATACATTTTCTATAGTATTACATTTCTATTGTCCTGTTAAATGTTTGGAATAAATAGATTCCAGTCCTTACAAGATTGTGTTTATAAAACTGTGGAAGTAAAAGAGCCATAAATATCCAGGTCTTATCTAAAGTGTGTAATAAATCTGGCTGCACTTGTTAAATGACAGAACAGAGATTTGTTATAAAAACAGTAAGCTGATGTTTATATTATATATCACAGGTAATATTTACAGTAGGTCTTATCTAAACTCTTTAATAAATGCACTTGTTAAATGACAGAACAGAGAGAACATTTGTTGTAAAATCTCTTCTGAAAGTTGATATTTATTATATACCATATAGAATCTAATCATATAGAATCTAATCTTTGACTTTGCTGCCTGTGCACTTATGTACATTACAGAATAAACAAGAAGTCACTCACCTTCTGTCTCTCCTCCATCCTGTTCCTCAGTGATGACATCATCATAATCTTCTGGATTGTCTAATCAACAAAGAAATGAAGAAGTAATAAACCAGTGTGTGTGTGTGTGTGTGTGTGTGTGTGTGTGTGTGTGTGTGTGTGTGTGTGTGTCACTCTTCTAGTAAAATACTGAGTTACTGAGTAGAACAGGACGTTTATATGAAAAATAAAAGCTAACAGACATAATTTAACTTATTACACATTAACTTAATTAAACTGATTGTATATTAACACTAAGTTGTGAAAATAAAATAGAAAGATTTCATGCAAATGAAGAGCTAAAAACTACTTAAATATATACACTATTAAATTATAACATTTATTACACTGATTAAAATGTATAAAATATACATAAAAATAAATAATTATATAAATTATACATTTCTTAATTATATATATATATATATATATATATATATATATATATATATATTTTTTTTTTAATATCTTTCAATTATTAATTAAAATGTAATATTACATGAGTATAAGTGCTATATGTACATATATGGAGCTCATGTGTACTTCTCTTCCTCTGTGGCAGTACCACTCTGGACCAGTAGGGGCGGTTTTCATGTGAATATCATTTAAGGCCATAAAATCTTGACTTTATAACATTTTGTTTCTTTTCATCAACATTTTTAAATTCAGTTTGGATTTGCTCAAATACTAATAGCAATTTTTGTAGAAATTAATAATTATATGTTACAGAGAATAGATTAAATGAAAAGCCATTAACATTTAATTAATTATTGTTCAATTATAATAAGATACATTTTAAAAGATTTTTCAAATATTATTTAATTGCTTAACTCATTATGTAAAATATCTGACTTGTTTTAGATGTGGGTGTGGCTTATATTGAATGCAGTAAATGCGGCACTAATGCTAATAATTAAATAATTAATGGAAACATTATATTAAAACATTAATATTTAGACAAATTTAGGAATTATGAGATAAAATGACAGATCTGTAGGTAATATTTATTAATTACATAAAATTACATTATTGCTCAATAGTTAAAAATGAATAAATATATATCATAGGTAAGTAAAAAATGTGATTATTTAAAATTAAAGGAGTTAATTCCCTCCATTATGAGTTGTTGTTCTTTTAGATGTGAGTGTGACTTGTGTGAAATGCAGCAGACGAGATGTTGATGTTAATCAGCATTTAGCGTCTCAGCACTGTGAGCTCTTGGAGCTACACTTTACTACACTTACAGCAAGACTTTGTTGTTGTGTGTTTGTTTTTCATCAGTTAATGTGGAGCGTCTGCTGTACACGTCCCTGTGGATGAGCTGTTACTATAGAAACCATAATGTAGTGGAACGAGTGCATTAATATAAAGCTGTGATTTACAGCTGCAGTGCTGTCAGAGCTGCTGTTCTAGAAAATTCATCAACATCAATCAGAATGCAGAATTCAGCATGCACATTGTTTAAAGTTGATTCTAGAAATGTTTAAGCTGATGTTTTTGAATAACAGAGAAACTCCCTGACCTGTGGTGATGTTTGTGTTTGTTTCAGCGGTAACTGCATCATCATAGTTCTCGGACACGTCCTCTGTCAGAATGTAGAGATAAAAGCTATTAAATCCACAGGAATGTCATTAATGATCATTTGGATGCTTGTGGATGCAACACTGTCACATTATTATCATACCTGTCAGTAGAACTGACTTCTGATCAGCTGTAATGGCCTCATCATAATTCTCAGCTTCATCCTCTACACCAAAACACAGAGATTTAAAGAGATTGAAAGTTTACTGAAGTGGCAGTTTGTACAAAATGACATCGTATGACGTGTGTGTGTGTGTGTGTGTGTGTGTGTGTGTGTGTGTGTGTGTGTGTGTGTCCCAAATCCCCAAACAGAAACACACCCTCCAGGTTATCAGGGATGGGTCCAGCAGTGACGGCATCATCGTAGTCCTCTGGTGGCTCGACTCTTCCTGTATCACCTAAATGAAATAAAAGCAGAGGCTCTGTACAAACAGCTCCATCACATTCTGACCTCATGCTTTAATGTCAAGTCACTCAATTGATCTGATCAGTTAACAACTGCACCCACTTATGAAGTCACTGGTGTCGATGACATCATCATAATACTCCGCCTTTTCTCCAAACCCAGACTTTACTGGAAAAAGAAGAGTTTGTGTGTTTGGGCTTTTAAACACATTTATACTCAATAAAATCCTCATCCAAAGAAGCTTTGATAAATGTGATAAGAGGGATTTCAGAAGCTTCAAGTAAGATAAGGTTGATTGTGAGATCTCATGTGTCAGCATTAAAACACTGGAGTTACTGTCATTCTTCTATACAATACATCATAATCACGTCTCAGAAAGGACACATTTAGTCATTTCTGATTTTTAATTGCAGTTCGAATATCTTTCAGTTAATGGAGTTAGACAAACTCACACTCTGGCCTTTTTTACCTGAGAGAAGCTCATCATCCACATGCTCATACCCAGAATGCAGTTCTTCAGAGAGGAGACTTCCTGTTAGAGGAGAGCAGGACAGGCATGAGACACACACACACACAGAGAGTCAAGAACTATGATTCAGGAAAACACGCATTCAATATGTGGTGTTTAAACATCCTGCAAATAAGATACACGTCACATACACACACACACACACACACACACACACACACACCGGGTGTAAGGCAGGGAGAGGGAGGGGATGCACCTGCACAGGAAAGCCTGCATTCTTGCAAGAATGCTCAGAAACACACACACAGAGAGAGAGAGAGAGGCCTTTTTCAGACGTCTGATATTTAACATTTGGAGTTTTATCAGTTCATAACAGACAGTCTTTCTGTCCAGTGGCCACATTGTCAGATATTTATTTCACATATTTGTCTGTATGTCTGTCGGTGCTGAAGGGGACTTCACCCAGGACACCATACACACTAGAACCTCCACTGTTTGTGTAATTCAGACACACCTCACCTTTATGTAAATGTTCCTCACGGTTTCATTCAGACAGGCCTCGAGACCGCGCGGTAAAAGACACAGTACGAGTGTGAGATCTTTGATATTCTCGTGAGATTCTATTGTACAAGTGACGTCTAACAAAATTCATCAAAAACTCTCCAAACAACCAGCCGAGGTCGGAAATATTCTAAAGCAAAAACCAACAATCAAAACGACACTATGGAGGAACTAGAGTGTGTTTCTCTGTGATTTTACATTTTTACACGAACTGGAGAGACAGAGTGTGTGTGTGTGTGTGTGTGTGTGTGTGTGTGTGTGTGAGAGAGAGAGAGAGAGAGAGAGAGCCTGTGTCTTTGTGTGTGTGTGTGTGAGAGAGACAATTACAGTTTAAATAGTGTTTTATCCTCTTGGGATGTGAATGTGCTCATAGGGTTAGTTAGGGTTACCGGACTAGTTAGTAGTTAACTAGTTAACGAGGACTTGCCTTTCTGAACATCTGTCCAATACAATACATGTCATGTAGACACATATTAGTATGTACACACACACACACACACACACACACAGGGAGTAAGGCAGAGGGAAAGGGGATGCACCTGCACAG
This sequence comes from Clarias fuscus, assembly GCA_030347435.1. NCBI lineage: Eukaryota > Metazoa > Chordata > Actinopteri > Siluriformes > Clariidae > Clarias > Clarias fuscus. The sequence continues at coordinate 27,730,547 of CM059224.1, forward strand.
GAAAGCTTGCACACACACACACACACACACACAGACACACACAGGGTGGATTAAGTGACAGCTCCCCGGGGTGACATCCTGCCAGCGGCGGCACTGATCTGAACGCTCAGGATGGTGATAACATTTGCATGATGAGTTTTCTATCAGTCTTTTGCCTGCCACATATTTTCATGTCAGCGTGTGGGACATTAATCTCCAGCCCTGATTCTAGTTTGTGAACGAGGCAGGGGACTGACTGAAGCTCTCCCACTCAGTTGTACCAGATGGGGAGGGAGCGGATGAGATGGACATCACCTCGGGTCTCCTGCAGGAACCCCGGGGCACGTGCCCCAGTACTGATCTGCTGAGCCCCAGTAACATCTCACACTCAACTTTTAACAAGCTCCTAGATTTGCCACTGGATTCATTTAGACTGATAATAATGTGGAGGATTTTTAGATCCACAATGTCAAAGCAACACCGTTTAACTCACAATACAAGCTGAGACGCACCATGTGACCAGGTCATTACACCACGGTGTGTGTGTGTGTGTGTGTGTGCATGTCGTAGCCAGTTAACAGCAGTGTGTGCACTTGATCATATAACTGTAGTATTGATGCATTACACCACGACGGGAGTAAAGTAAGTTTTATAAATAATAATAATAATAATAATAATGCAGCTGTCATCACTTTATGAGTTTAATATCCTGTCTGTAATAAAATAGGCTTTTATCACACTTGTGTTTATTAACCTGTTATTACGCTGCTTAACTACATAAAACTGCATTTTTATATAAAGGTTATGATAATTATTTAGTTTTGTTCCAATTGTCTGAAAATTACATTTTTATTCTTTTTTTATTTTTTGCAGTGTTCTGAAGGGGAGCTACACACACACTAGATCCGGCACTGCATGTGCTGTAGAGACAGAATCCTGCTGATAAACATCTAATAACAGTTCTGATTTAGTGCAAGTGTGTGTGTGTGTGTGTGTGTGTGTGTGTGTGTGTGTGTCCATTTGCATGCATTTCAGCTCCAAGTTGAACTAGAATACAATAAGTGTGATGTAGAACAGTCCACATATCACTCACCTCTTTGAGTGGAGCTCGTGATTCTTCTAGTGATGTATCTGTGGTTGATCTCCTCATAGACTGCCTCAGGCTGAGTCTTACGCCTCATCTTAGAGACAACTGGGAGTGCAGAATAATAATAATAATAATAATAATAATAATAATAATAATCATAATAATAATAATAATAATAATAATAACAATAATAATAATAATCATAATAATAATAACAATAATCATAATAATAATAATAATAACAATAATAATAATAATTGGTGTTGTAGAGAAAATAAAGTGTGTGAATGTGTGGTACCTCTCCTGAGCACTCTGTTCTGGTAAAACAGTACCAGCAGAAGCACTAAGGCCAGGAAGAGCAGCGTTCCCAACACAAAGAGAACCAGTGGAGGGGTGGGCGGAGCTACAGGATTTGGAGCAGCTCTTCCTGAAGTCACAAACACAGAAGAGGATCTTAATGCGAGACTGTAATCAGAAATATTTACAAAAATGACTGAACAGTAACAAATATTGTGTTGTAACAAATTTACATACCTGATGTGGTGGTGGTGGGTGTAGCAGTGGACACGGTGGATATGTCTGTATTTGCAAAAAAAAAAAAAAGAAATAGCAATAAATATAGCAGTTTGGTGTCTGAGCCTTTAAGTTAAGATCTAAGATTATAAATAAAAGTTATCAAGTCTTAAAAAACTCAGAAAAGTGTAGTAAGAAAGCTGAAAAGTTAGCACACCCCTCTGAGCTGCACAGGTGACTCCAGCAGGAGAGCAGTCAGTGTGTTTCTTCAGGGAATGATGACAGTCCCACAGGTGAATCTCATCCCCTCGACACTTCACTCTGTTCAGCCAGATAGTCCCTTCACCAGGACCAAAGCTAACATTCCTATCAGCACTCAGCGCCGAGCCACAGCCCAGCTGTCTGCACACCACCTGAGCGTTCCTGATGTTCCACTGATCATCACAAACGGAGCCCCACGTAGCGTTATGATACACCTCCAACCTCCCAGAGCAGCTTCCCTTTCCTCCACTCAGCCTGAGAGACCAGCGCTCTACATCACACACAGCACACATGAGGAAACACACCAACGCTGAAGAACAGCTCCACACACAAAATGAACTACAACACTATGATACATGAACACAAACTGAACATCATCTATTAAAACCATGTTATTCCTGAACACTGCTTTATTATTGATTGTAAAAATACAAATTGATAAAATGCTTCACTGTAAAAAACAGTCCTAATTTTACAGAATTTATAGCAGTTTTATTGTTTGAATACAGAAAAATATTTAACAGTAAACATACCATATTATTTTTATTGTTTTTTTTTCTGTTTTTGTAAATTGCATACAACTTAATGTAAAATTACAATAATAAACTGTAATTAAATATGAAACTCATTAGATAAACGTTAATGTCAATACTAAAAATTAAAAGTTTTTCTTTGTCATTTTGATGTAAATCATATTAGTTTTATAGTACTTTGACAGTCAAGTTCTAGATGCAAATTTAGCATTTTTACATGACTTTCTAAAAGATTACACACAGGAAGTGGCACAGGTAAGGCAGCAGAAGCCCCACATGTAGTCTCAACTATGTGCTTCATACCTTCAAAGAATGTAAAGATAATGTAGGAGACTGACCCTCAGTGCAGCACCCATGCACACATTCTAAACACCACAAATATTTTTTTTGTTTTGATAGCATTTGTTCTTAAATATCACCATGGCAATCTAGCCAGTGGAACCTTGGATTACGTGCATAATTTGTTACGGAAGCAGGCTCATATTCCAAAACGTATTCCAAATTTTCCCATGAGAAATAATGGAAACTCAAATTATTCGTTCCACAGCCCCAAAAAATAAATACATAAAAATAATTCATACAATATATAAAGTAAAAATATAACAAATTACTCTGCACTTTATCTTTAAAAAAGTAAAAAATAAATCCCAACAGATAAGTGTTTCCGTTTATGCGTGCAGGAGCTGTGTGTGTGTGAAGCCGAGCATTTGCTCATTCTCTGTATCAGCCTGTTTTTATGCGTGTGTGTGTGTGTGTGTGCGTAATGTGACACCATGCCCCTTCACACACACTCTCTCTCTCTCTCTCTCTCTTGCAGGCGCTGTTTGTGACGATTACCCACAGGGGAGACGATTACCCACAGTTCCGCAGCGCAAGAGAGAGAAAAACCATTGGCTGAGTTGTGATCACGTGACGCTCGGCTTCAAAACAAGAAGCGCATGTGTGATACATGATACTCTGTACTTGTAATCCAAGACTTGTTTGTTTTCCAAGTCAAAATTTATTAAAAATATTTGCGGACCATTCGTTAACCGGGTTACTCGCAATCCGAGGTTCCACTGTATAGGACTGCATATTCTGACACAAGGATAATGTGTTTGCTGCGTATTTGTTTTAAAGCAATGCAGGTTGATGGATTTTTTTGTTGATGGAGTTCCAGTCTTCATTTTGGTGATTGCAATGAAACTTTTTTAGCATTTTGATATTTTGCTTGTATGAGGGAAACTAGCAGAAACGTTAGCAAAAAAACTGTGTGCTTTCTGTGTTTACTGTCACAGCCAATCAGAAGCTGGAGGAGGGAACATTCTAATCTTGCTTCTGATTGGCTGATTAGCAGATGGAGAAGGGGATATTCTAATTACTGCTTTATGATTGGCACATTTAAATAAGCATGCGAATGAGGGAGGGACCTGCCGCAAAATACTGTACAAGTTCATTGCTCAGGTATCAGAACAGATGTAAATCAGGCGTCCTTCAAATGTGTAGTGAGCGCAGAGGTGGTCTGCAGCCGGTTTCTGTGTAAATTCAGAGGAGCGAAGACACATTGGTGAGCTACAGGTGAGGAGGAAAGCAGTCTCTGAGGGACAGAGGATAAGACTGCTGATTCTGAAATGTCGTCGTGTTTCAGTGGGAGAAAAAATACCTGCAAGCTCAAGAGACAATGAGGGTAAGAGGTTTTATTAATTGTTATTTTAATGATTATTTTTGTTGCTGTAAACAAAGCTCATTTTTACTCATTTGTTAATACTGCCACATTCATCTATCACAAATCTCAGACGAGTCTCAGGTACCCTTAACATTACTTTCACATGTCACCACTGAGAAGCTGCAGGAATTCACTTACACCTATAAGGGTAAAGGAGTCACATGGACAGGAAGGGTTAGCGAGCTCTTTAAGAGCATGCGCATTAAGAATTTCAAGAGAGCTAGTCTGTTAGCCTGACAGGGACGGAGATGACTTATGTTACATTAACAGCTTTCCAAAATGTAAACTTCAACAAACATTATGTATTTGTATTTTTAAACGACTCATTCCATTCAGTAAATTAATGTCAATACACTTCAGTCAAAATAAATGTATATTCATGTAAATATTCTCACATATATACAGCAATACAGTATATACATTGACACACCTTATTCTAATTCCATAGAGATCAATATGTTGAAAACTTCTATGTATATTGTAGGATTACAAATGTATAAAATGTTAAATCTAGCTTCCAACATAATATTATATAAACTGAAAGAGTTATGTACAGTGGGTTTTACATTCTGAGGTAAAGATGACGACATTCTAAGAAGATCAAGTCTGGTAGCCCAGGTGTCTGAGACATTAACCTTTTGTCTTTATGTACTTCTTGACCACTGGGTCGGGTCTCAAGGTAAATGTGAATGCTAATCTCAAGGCCAGGCTGTGCCTTTGTCTCTATGATAATGTGAAGCTCTGGGCGATACTGTCAGGCTGATTAGATTAGCACCTATGCATCTAAAAGGCACGGTTATGCTGATGAGATCAGGGCTGGGGAACTTCCGGTACCAGGCTGATTCCTGTACTACACTATGCTTTGTTTAGATCATCTCCACTTCTTTGTATCCCTCCGCCTTGTAAAGTATAAACTCTCCAGAGCTGAGTTTTAGTCAGACTTGACAGTGTTCTTTTCCTGTCTTTTCCAATCCACCCTAATGCACCAAGGATCCAGTTGTTTATTGTCTGTTTGGGAGAGGATCTTTCTTGGATACACTGGTCTGTCCATTTTGCCATTTTGGTTAAAAAAAAAAAAAAAAAAAAAAAGGACCACATTGTACTTTATTTGTAATAAAATTTCCAATGCAACTTTAATTGGAATTGGGAATCTTGTTTGAAATTGTTCATTTCTTCATATGCTTTTAGTCAAGGATATTTCACAGCAATGTTTAGGTTGTGAAAAAGAATGTTCCACTGTTATAGCACAAAAGTCTAAATATTTCATTTTGTTTTTCATTTTGGGATTTTACTGTAATGCTATAAAACTGCACTTTTTTTTATTGTATTTTGCATCATACTTGTACTATACTGTGTCACAGTTCTACAGGCTAGTTTACAAATATTATAATTTTGTGTTTGTGTTAACACTAGAGAACATGTGTGTTCACATGAATTTATGAACAAAAATGTGAAATAACAGGATTTTTGTGTTGTTGCTTTATTTGAAGGTGTTTGATCTTAAATTTAGGAAAAACTGCAAAATAAAAACATTTTGCTGCTACACGTCTAGTGCTGTTTTAACGAAGTTGTTAAATCTTAGAAGTTTTGGAAAAAAATCTGTAAAATAACGGTTTTTATCTGCTAAACTTATAGTTCTGTTGCTTTACTGAAGGTCTTTAATCGTTTAAATTTAGGAAAAATGTCTGTAAATATCATCTTTTGCACATAATACGAACTGGAGTATTTTACCTTGCCAGTCATTCGACAATTTTTTACATTTTTTTTTAGTGTTATGTTATCTTCCGTTAAAAATATATATATGTTGTAATTTGTAAATTGTTGATATATCTCTGTGCATCCAGGAGTGTTTTGTGGAATCAGTAACTCTTTCCTTAACAACCATCTGATATCATATATCATATCAGATGTAGGCATCCTTACTTGAACAATATTTCTGAAGAGGAAATGAAGAGCATGTTCGATGAGTCTGTAGAGACGTTCCATCTTCTGCAGTAACAGAATACATGAAACTGAATTTTTCTCTCATTCTTATTTTACAGTATTACTGGAATATTTATGCAACTTCTACAGCAATGTCTAAAAATAGAATAGAGAGAGAATCCTCCTACCTGTGCAGGTAATACGAACAACCTCTTCACGATTATCACATGTGTTCTGTCCCCAGGGTGAAGATGGACACTGCCACAGATTAGAGTTGTGTTTCCTACATTTGACATGATCCAGCCAGTTAGGAGCAGATTCCACTCTCGCTCTGCCTGAGTCCAAACGCTCGAGTCCTCCACAGTTCAGCTCTCGACACACCATGTTTGCTGTTTCTAACTCCTGCTCCATTTCATTCTGACACACATTACCCCATGTCCCATTGTAGAACACTTCCACATTCCCCTTACAGCCCTCTGTGAGTCGCATCTCTTTAAACTCTGCAGAGAGAAGAATGAATTACATATAATTTGAAATTATCCAGTTTTTCAAGCAGCTGAATGTGTGTAATACTATGTTTGGGTAAAAATATCTTTAACATCAATTACATTTATAAACAGGTTGTAACAATTATGTTAAATTTCAGGACCTCCGTTTTGTAATACAGACTTATACACATTTAAAAGGCAGGATGTCAGTCATCACACTATACTGTACCTGAGCACACGACTCCTACGTCCTCCTGGTGTCCACATTCCCCCTCTTCATACAGCTGAGATGTGCAGTTCCACAGGGACGTCTCGTTCCCCTCACACTCCACCTCATTCAGCCATATGGACCCAGTTCCAGGACCAAACCAGGCTGGTATGTGGGTACTGAGGGCCACTCCACACTGCAGCTGTCTGCACACCACCTGCGCATCCTCAATATCCCACGAGTCATCACACACTGTCCCCCACGAGCCGCTGTGGAAAACCTCCAGCCTTCCTGCACAGTCTCCCCCAGAACCAACCAGCCTGATGGAGCTGGGGTCTGGATTTTGAACACAAATAACAACACATTAAATGGTGTGTGCAGGTTATCATAAATCTGGTGTTGGATATGTAGGGATTTTAGTCAGTAGCGAGAGTAAGTTGATGTCATGATGATCGATTAATTCTAATGATGGTAGTGTTAATATTTGGGGCAAGGGACCAAGCTATAAATAAGCTAGAAGCTTCCAAGATGGTGCCAGTGAGGTCGACCTCTCCGACCTCTTTTTCTTTGTTTTTGAAGTTAACTTCCAGTAACTTTAAACCGGTAAATTCTTCACAATTGAGGTATAATAGAGATAATCCTATTGGTTTACAGTGTACTCAAAATTCAATGTTTTTAATCTCTGTTAGATCCTGAGGGAGAACAAAGAACGCAACCTGAAGCAGCAGCCCCAGGGGGAAATGAGCTGGCATCAGGAACAGGCTGAGAGCTCTGGGACGTGTTGTGGGACAGCAAAGCTCTGATGACATCAACGTGTTTACGGAAGCGGTTTTGGGATTCTTAGGGAAACTGGTGGATGATACCATGCAAAAAATGACCATTAGAACGTTTCCCAAACAGAAGCCATGGGTGGATAAGACCGTCCACGACACTCAGAGATCTCGCGCTGCTGCCTATAATGCGGGACTTGTGTTAGGTGACATGGACTTGTACAAGGCCACATCATACAACATTAGTAAAACGGTGAAGCAGCACTATCGGAGTAAACTAGAGTTACAGCTCCATCAGAGTGACTCTAGGAGCCTGTGTCAGGGCCTAAGGACAATAACTGACTATAAAGCAACAACATTCTGTATGACAATGTGGATGTGTCTCTGGCAGATAAGCTGAATACCTTCTTAGCTCGCTTTTTGACTGCAGCTAACAATGCTAATGTTAAGGCTAATGAAAATGGCTTCAGACAAGAAGCGAATAATACTATAATTCCCTCCACACTCACCATCAAGCTGGAGCTCCTGGATAGTGGCGGACTGGCCATCTGGAGCACCGGGAGTTTTCTCGGTGGGCCGCTGGCCAATGTAGTCTAATATTGTATCTCTTTTCTACGCAGATGGATGAGTGCGTCGATCACAGGGGCACAGCCGATAAAGAGTGTGTGTGCATGCGAATGTATTGCCATGTTTTGCTTTAAAGCTTCACTTTTAAAGTCGTTGCTCATGTTCGCTTGGAGTTTGTGAATGTGTGTGTGTGTTATTTTGATTTACTGTTGTGTTTGTAAATTATTTTAATACTATTTTTGCTGTAGTGGGTCAGCTTTGAGAGTGGGCCTTATCTGTCTTATGGTACATTTATCTGTGAGTGATCTAGTTAATTTGTTTAAGTGCATAATTTGTTTTCTGTTTGGTACAGGAGCTGAGTGTCTTAGGCCGAGGTGGATTCCATTTGATTGCTGTTTCCAATTTTTTGGTAATAAATTATTTTCTTTTAATATTTGGATTGTAATACATTTTTTATTCTTCTGGATACCCAAGTCTCCTGCCATTTCCTGAATGGTCCTGTGTTGCCTACAATGAAATTCATTTAGTTAAGGTCCCTGGGCCTTACCCAGGGTGGCATAATCAGATTGGATCTATAAATCTTTCAATTCCTTACTGCCGGAGTTTAGCCACATTCTTTGAGTAGTGAGCAGGATCAGTTTCTCTCTTTCTAAACCCTCAGCGCTCCACCACACATACATATACACTACTCACAATAAGTTAGGGATACTGTGAGAGACTCAGTGGATGTCATACATACGGTGTTTGTTTAAGTTCAGACATTTTTGGGATAGGAAGGCACTTGTATTGGGGTGATAGACACACCTCATTTTGTGTTTTCTATGTAATGGTCTCATTGTGTACAGATGTGCCTTATATTGGGGCCAATACCAAAAGACAACCCTTTTCAATTTGGCATCAATTTCAACATTCTGTGGGTATATTGTCATTCCAAGTTCATCACACGACGGACGAACAGCGCCACCTGGCCATGGCGCACCTTTGAGTTGTTGGCAAGCAGTCAGATGTTGCTCGTGAACTTGGTGTGTCTCAAAGTGTCATCAGCAGACTTGCATCAAGACAAAGAACTACTGGCAGAGTTCATGACAGTCCCAGGAGTGGAGCCCCACAAGTGACAGACCGCAACGATGACCAGTACCTAATGTAGGACTTCAAATGTATAAAATGTTAAATCTAGGTTCCAACATAATGGTATATAAACTGAAAGAGTTATATACATTGGCTTTTACATTCTGAGGTAAAGATGACGACATTCTAAGAAGATCAAATCTGGTAGCCCAGGTGTCTGAGACATTAACCTTTTGTCTTCATGTACTTCCTGACCACTGGGTAGGGTTCCAAGGTAAATGTGAATGCTAATCTCAAGGCCAGGCTGTGCCTTTGTCTCTATGATAATGTGAAGTTCTGGGCGATACTGTCAGGCTGATTAGATTAGCACCTATGCATCTAAAAGGCACGGTTATGCTGATGAGATCAGGGCTGGGGAACTTCCGGTACCAGGCTGATTCCTGTACTACACTATGCTTTGTTTAGATTGTCTCCACCTCTTTGTATCCCTCCCCCTTGTAAATTATAAACTCTCCAGAGCTGAGTTTTAGTACAGACTTGGATGACTACAGCGACGCACGGCGAGTTCTCAATAAAGAGTAACTTCCGCTTAAACAATATCCCAACGTCTCCTGGTCTCTGATTCAACAGAGGAAGAAAAGTTCCCAACACTAAGGACCTATGCACTCAGACATCGTTATGCAACTGCCACACAGCTGCAGGCCTGTTTATGAGATGTGAGGGGTACTAGGGTTTCCAGACAAACCATTCGCAACCGACTCCACCGCTTTGGCTTGAATGCCAGATGACCGTTGCAGGTGACTCCACTGACACCAAGACACCGCTGTGAACGTTTGCAGTGGGCACAAGACAATGCAGCAGTGGTCTACCGTCCTATTCACTGATGAGTGTCGGGTCACCGTTGCTGGAGAAGGCGAGGTGAGCGTTACACTGAGGAACATGGTCCCCAGGGTTTGCTTTGGTGGAGGAGGTGCAACAGTCTGGGCAGGAATCACCAGTCAGCGCAAAACAGATTTGGTTATTGTAGATGGCTCAGTCACTGCACATTCTTACCTCAGAGACATCACAGAACCCATCATCATCCCCCAATTCTGCCAGCACACCCCCAACTTTGTGTTCATGGATGATAATGCCATCAATGTCCCCTGACCCGAACCCCATAGAGCACGTCTGGGACCAGTTGAAGCAGAGACTGGATGATCGTACCCCACCCCCACAAGACCTGGCAGAACTGCGTGTAGCACTTGTGGAAGAGTGGAAAGCATCGCCTCAGAACAACATCATGAGGCTAGTGAGGAGCATGAGACGTCGCTGTCAAGCTGTCATCGCAGCAAATGGTGGAAACACCCGCTACTGACATTGTCAATTTTTGTTATTTGGGGCTATCCTTGTTATTGTCTAAATTTTTGGGGTAATAAAAATTAAACCAATGAAAATGGTGTTTCTTCTCATACATTATTAGTAATATCAAAGGGAACTTTTACTTATTTCATTAAAATTCAGAGCAAATAGAAAACGCACTCATATAAATAACAATATCCCTAACTTATTGTGTGTAGTGTTGCACACGTCTGGTTATGTTTACATATAAAAGAGACTTCTATTGCATTACTGAACTTTAAAGATGGACAATACCACTGCTGCTTATCAATTCACTTCACACTCCATGACCACCCCGTACTACTGCAGTCTGCACGTTGCACATTCCACATACTTGATACAGTTACAGTTCTTACTTTTTACATATTTTCATTGTTATATATTTTTACATATCTCTACTTCATTTTATTTTACATTATTTTATTGTAACAAAATTGTATATTTTATATCTTATTCTTTCCTATTTCAAGGTTATAAACAGTCATGTAAGCATTTCACCGCATATCATACTGTGTATGGATGTATATGTGACAAATAAAAATTTGAATTAGAATTTTGAATATGAATTCTTTTATTTTTAAAGCTGCTTTGCGACATTGCCAAAATCGGTATAGAAATAATGAATCGGTGCTCTTCCACAGTTTGCAGCTCTCCATGTGAATCCATGTTCTGGGTCAAAAAATTCCAGGGAAAAAGGTTCCACGAATCTTTGCTGAATTTTTCAGTTTTCATACTGCTGTTTTGCTCCACCGCACATGCAGCATTATACTCCTTTTTAGTGAATAAAACTCTAGTATAAACTGCTTTCTTTGAATCCATAACAGGGTACATAATTTGTTTTCATTCCGAAGATAATGTGAATAAATTCCCTCAAGTATTTGTAGGAACATTTCTGCCATTACAAAATATTGGTAGGGAGATGTCCCTATGCAATATGGACAATATTTAACTAATTAAAATGTAGTTGATTAAGTGTACTCACCACATAATAATTCAATGTACATTGACATTGTACATTGTAGCTGAAATAAATTTTTTAATTCTTCAGTTCTGACTCTTTCTCATTGTTAGGTGTTGTGCTGTGTACCTGAGCAGGTGATGTCCAGCTCTTCCCCAGAGCTGCAGTTGACAGGTTGTGCACTGCTGCAGTTCCCCAGATGAGCTTCACTCCCAGAGCAGCTGAAACCCGTTACACACATGTGTTTGTGTTCAGTGGTGGATGGAGAGGAGCGGTAGTTCAGCACAGAGCCACAGCCCAGCTGTCTGCAGAGCACAGACGCCTCAGACAGACTCCACGAGTCCAGGAGAACTCTCCTCCAGTCCTGCCTGAAATAAATCTCCACCTCCCCCTGACACTCGCTCCCTCCAGACAACCGCACTCGCCCCTCATGAAACGCCATGGATGATCCTGAAGCAGAAGAAGATCATTTAAATATTCTAATGAACACTGAGTTTATTCACTAACGTGGTGTAGGTGAGGTTAATATCTCACCATTACAGATGACTCCAGCATCGTGTTTATGAGAGCATGCAGCTCGACTCCATGATGAGATTCCACATTGTGATAGGTGTGTCTCATTCCCCTGACAATCAAACACATCAGCCCAGATGTGGCCACTCCCCTCCCCAAACCAGTCCACCCCCACCACAGCCACAGCACTCCCACAATCCAGCTGTGCACAGAGAACATCTGCAGCTCTCATATCCCAGCTTACAGCACAAACTGTGCCCCAGTCACTGAGGTACTGGAGCTCCACTCGACCAGAACAGGAGTCCGGTCCGTTCACCAGCCGCGCCTCTGTGTGACCTGAACAAACAGCCGAGAGCTCAGTGAAAGAGGAACATTAACAAAGACACCTTACAGGTTGATTGACAGGTATGTGGTCTCTATTTAAACAGAAGTTAAATCATGATACTTAACCAGAACATATTAATCCCACATCGTTGTCATGGGAGCAGTGTGAGTGTCTGAGTGAAGATGATGTTGGACAGAAGTAAATCTCAGATTCATTTCCTCTACACTGAAGCTCCTCTGTCCACACCTGACCCTCCCCTCGGCCAAAAGCAGCTGATCCCAGCACCTTCACAGGAATCCCACAGCCCAGCTCTCGACACACAACCTCTGCATCCTGCTGGTCAAAGTCAGCATCACACACTGTGGACTGGGAACTTCCATGATGCACCTCCACTCTCCCAGAGCACCCGGTGAGGACCAGCACTGAGTCTCAAAATTTGACCTGGATTTTATTCAGTATTGAGCAAATTGTGAAGAAAACAGCATAAAAAAGAAAAAATACTAAATTTATTTACAATTATAAATTTGAAAGAAATTGGTAATTAATTGCAATGCTAAACATGCTAATATTTTAACTAACTATATTTTGTTTTCAATGCAGCAGTTTACCTGAGCAGATGACTCCAGCATCAATAACATGAGCACAGAAATGTCCCCCTTGTGAACTACAGTTGTTCAGTGTCAATTCTGATCCTCTACAGTACAAATCATATATCCAGATTGGTCCTGATCCTTGTCCAAAGTCAGCCCAGTACCGCAGATCTACAGCCTCCCCACAGTGCAGCTCTCTACACACCACTGCAGCATCTTTCATATCCCAGGCAGACGCACACACTGTTCCCCACTGTCCATCATGAAGAACCTCCACTCTCCCAGCACAGCGACTTCCACCATCCACCAACCTCACACCGTCTAAGAGAGAGAGAGAGACTTGGGAGACTTGGACAGATCAACAGCAATGATCTCCATAATCCACAGAAAACTCACTCATCATTTATACCACTTTCTATTGTATACAGGGTTGTGGGGGGGATCCCAGGAAACTAAGGGCACAAGGCGGGGTACACCCTGGACAGTGTAAGAATCCACCACAGGGCACACACGCTTACACACTCATTCACACACTATGGGCAATTTGGGAATGCCAATTAGCTTAACATACATGTCTTTGGACTGTGTGAGGAAACCGGAGTATCCAGAAGAAACCCACCAAGCACGGTGAGAACATGCAAACTCCATGCACACAGAGGATGAATCAAACCCAGACCCTGGAGCTGCAAGGTGACAGTGCTAACCACTAAGCCACCGTGCTGCCCTAACTACAGAACGTTACTTTAAAAAATAATTTGAAAAATAGCGCTAAAAGAGAGAAAAAAAAAATACTGAGAAAGAAGTAAACTTTCTTTCTTTGTTTCTTTTGTATCTTTCTTCTTATTTTTTCTTAGTTTAGTTCATGTTTAGTATCTTTTGTGTGCTAGTCGTAACAGCAGCACAAGTACTTTGGTGTGTATCCTGTATACAGGGTTGGGGTGGGGCCTGGAGCCTGTCTTAGGAGACTTGCATGAGGCGCCATTCTATCACAGGGCGCACACACACACACACACACACACACACACACACACACACACACACATACACTTTTATTTACACACACTGTAGGCTGAAGTGGCTCACATCTGATTTTTTTTTTGCCCAAATGTGACTAATATCTGATTTTCTTATGACAGTCTGAACAGCACAAATCCGATTGTTTCAAATCAGCCCCAGACCACTTTCATATGTAGTCCTAAATCGAATACATATCCGATGTTTTGCAATGCGACTTCAGTCTGAACGGCCATGCCACATTTCCTGTGATTTTTATGTTATTTAAATGCCCATTTTATGACAAGCTTGATCATATTTTGGGAGACAAACCGAGCTGTAAGTCAATAGAGCTACTCGACAGCTGCTCTATTGTTTCAGCTGAAGAGGAGGCTGAAAGTCCAGGCATCACAGCTAGCCCACCAAGCAGCTTCAACAGTGAAACAGGTAGGTTAATTTGTGCTCTCCTTCTTCTTAATATTCTTAATATTCTTATCACTTCGTTATTTTTACTTCGATTGCACCTAAAAATCGCTACACACATGCTATCACGAGCCGTATCCATTTTTATTTTCGCAATGTCTGAGGTCTGATGTGACGTCTTCTTCTGCGGATGTGGGTCACTTCAGGGCCATATACGGTTCACACATCATGAGACTGATGGCAGTTAAATGACAGTGTGAACAACAGCGCAAAAAAAAAAATTGGATTTCAGCAAAAAATCCGATCTGAGCATTAAGACCTGCATTGTAAACTAATCCTTAGTCTAATCTGCATGTCTTTGGACGGTAGAAGGAAACCGGAGTACCTAAAGGAAACCCACCAAGCACAGGGAGAACATGCAAACTCCATGCACACAGAGGCAGAATTCAACCCGGGCAGGAATCGAACCCAGACCCTGGAGGTGCAAGTCGACTTTGGTCTGTTATCTGTCAAAATTCTATTAATGACAGTAACTGTTACCTCCCTGTACAAGTACGTTTGTGTAGATGGCTTATTTTATTTTATTGTGTGTTTTTAATGACGCCCAATAAGTATTTTAAGCATGTTTTAGCTGTCTGGTATGGCAAGTCTTTTGGGCATTTATTTGATATCAGGGATATCAGAATAAATGCTAAAAGGGTTTTCCAGAAACCATCATAAATCATCCACATGTGAAATGTTTTGCAGTCCAGTTAAATAGTGAAACTCACAAATTGACCCTTATGACAAGCCTTTTGGGCATATATTTGCCATAAACCACAGCATTACTACTACTACTACTACTACTACTACTACTAATAATAATAATAATAATAAATCAAAGGAAAAATAAAGATACCAAATATAGTGGGATTGTGTTGCATGTGTGATTGTGATTTTCTCTCTCTCTCTCCCTGTTTCTCTGTTGCATGAATGCAATTTTCACTTAATCATGTTTATTAACCCTTCAGTGTCTTATGAACATTTAAAAGTGCTACATGATTAACCTCAATGCAAATAATGCATGTATTTAAATGTCGATTTATTTTATTATATTGTTGACCTGTTCAGCACTATTTTGACCAATTATTTGTTCCAATTATTATACCTTCTTTTGCATTGATTGATTCTTCACACAACTGTAAATGTGAGTTAATTACAACCGAATTGCATTAATATTATTTCTCTTAACTTGGAGAGAACAAAGTGGAGCCTCGTTCCGGTGCGCTCCGGCTACCATATATCTCTTTATGTGAGACAGTAAAGACGGTATGGAATGATATCCCAGACATTTTTCAAAAGGAATTGCAAATTGCATTATAATAGTAATAATATATTTGATAATAATAATATGAATTTTTGATTGTGATGTCCTAATATATTTGATAGAGATTTTGCGGGGGTGCAATCCGTGGCAGGGGGCATTTTAGCGCATAACACCAACTTTACCGCGGTTCACCTTGATTGCTCAAATTTCCCCCTCTTGGTCGGCGACTGCGAGTGACGTCACTCCCCATACAATGACGCCCCACAGTATAGACCCGCCCCCGACGCTGATTGACAGGTTTCCGTGTAACGTGTTGGAAATGCAATTGCAAATGTATTAACGATTGTGTTTGAGTTTTGGCAGGCTACATGCGCGACACAGAGAAAGTGAAAAAGCAGACGTGCTAATTGATTTAGCTATTTAAATATGACAGGCTCGTGACCTGTAAGACATGGGAAATGCAATGGGAAATGGATTTGTCAGTCAGTGTGCGCTCGCGAAAGCGAAAAAGCAAACGGTAATGCAAAGTTTGCAATTGCATTGAATTATGTCACACTTTATGCGTCCACATATGGAAAAAGCAATTGCAAATGCAGTCGTCGACCAAGAGGGGGAAATTTGAGCAATGGAGGTGAACCGCGGTAAAGTTGGTGTTATGCGCTAAAATGCCCCCTGCCACGGATTGCACCCCTGCAAAATCTCTATCAAACATATTAGGACATCACAATCAAAAATTCATATTATTATTATCAAATATATTATATTTTTATTATCAAATATATGATTACTATTATAATATAATATACTATATTAATTAATTATAATATACTATTATAATAGTATATTAATTATAATATACTATTATAATTAACCCTAGGCACGTGACAAATTAATACACGAAAATTAAGACACAAATTCTCATATAATGTTTATTTTGTGGCACATTTATTTTGCAGTGGTTTGTCATGTAATCCAAAATTTTTATACTAAATAAATATTGTTTATGATGAAAAATTACACGAAATGATTTTTATTATAAATAAGAAATATAAAAATATACATGTTGTATATGAAAAGTATATATCGTTTATATATTTTTTCTCTATACAACGTCTTTTTTATATTGCTTATTTTATAATAAAAATTTAGTGCAATTTGTAAATCATAAACCTATGAATTTATGTTCTAATATAATATTTGATAAAGATTATGTTATTTTAGCACATAACACCGGCGGTTTATAGCGATGGAGTCACTAAGGGACCGTCTAAAAAGTGCATGACCAAGACCCAACCATTTTTTAGGTACACATAATTTGTTAAATGAGAGTCGGGGTGTTTTTTGTTATAATAATAATAATAATAATAATAATTGTACTGTACTATAATCCACTCTATCCTTGCTAATAACTACAACCATTCCGTTTGCAATATTCAGTTTTTATAAATTTTTACAAAAAAAAAAAAAGTTCAAAAGCTTTTTCGTTATGTGGATTACACATGTAAAACCAGTAGTACTATAATCCACTCTATCACTACTAATAACTACAGCCTTTTTCTCATTCAGTTTGATTTCATTTTGCAAACTTTTTTTTGCAAAAAATTAATTAAAAAAAAAAAACTAAATTAATATCAAACTGAATATTGCAAAGGGAAGGGTTGTAGTTATTAGGACACCATATTAGGACAGAGTGCATTATAGTACAGTTGGTTTTACATTTGAAATTTCTATAGCAAAAATTGTATTGAATTTTGTTGATTTGTCATTTTTTGCAACTCATAAAAGACTGTACCAAAGTGCATTATTTTTCATACATATCTTTACAATTACAATTTTCTTTCAATAATAAAAACACCCCAACTCTCATTTAACAAATTATCTGTTTCATTGCCACAAGAATTGTCTGTAATCATTTATTTTTAAACATACATTAAAATAATTATTAATCAATTAAATTAATAAATAATCCATACTGTAGCCTAACAGTGTACTATGTTTGATGTCCTGTGAGGTATTTCTCTGTAATCTTGTGTATTCTTCTGTAAACAAACGGTTGGGTCTTGGTCATGCACTTTTCAGACGGTCCCTTAGTGACTCCATCGCTATAAAGCGCCGGTAATCAGCGTTTCTGAAAGATTTAGCTCCAGCAGGCTGTAACAGGAGAAGATCTAAAAATAAATGTATTTGTAATAGCTTCTCTGTCCACTCCAGAGTAAGAAAATGTGCGATTTGTCATTTTTGTGTGTTTACTTGCTCTGACGGCAGCAGGTGATCTACCGCTATCTTAACTTGCTAAATTAACTTTCGTTAAAATGCCTAAAACTAAACGGTCGAAAGTGTGGCTTTATTTCACAAGAAAGGATTCCGACACCGCGACGTGCAGTAAATGTTTTACAGCAGTGGCGTGTAAAGGGGGAAACACGTCAAATCTAATGAAACATTTGAGGGCACACGGAAAATGCAAATCTTGCATGCATGCTAACAAATGGTCAAACGATTTGTAAAATACTAATGTAACATGGATTCTGTTTATAAATATGGCTTATATTGTTAAATTTTAAGTATTTAATTTTTTGTTAAAAAAATTGGAAAATTCAATTGCGGTGGAAATTCAATTGCAAATGGATTAGCGATTGCGTTTGAGTTTTGGCAGGCTACATGCGCGACACAGAGAAAGTGAAAAAGCAGACATGCTAATTGAGTTTGCTATTTAAATATGACAGGCTCATGACTTGTAAGACATGGGAAATGCACCCTCAAATGGACTTTGCTTTTTCATTTGAAATTTGGCAGTCAGTGTGCGCTCGCGAAGGCGAAAAAGCGAACTGTAATGCAAAGTTTGCAATTGCATTTGAATTATGTCACACTTTATGCGTCCACATATGGAAAATGCAATTGCAAATGCAATTTGCAATTTCTTTTGAAAAATGTCTGGGATATCATTCCATACAGACGGAACTATTTCTTCAGTGTCTATAGGTCGGCGTCAATCTGTTAACAGGACGATATTAGGTCATTATCATATTGTTAACACCTCGGTAATCATCTGTAGCGGCGTTTTCATTTCACTTTATGTCAGTATTTCATTATTAATTATTTATGGCTCGGTAGAACATTGCTAAATTCTAGGACTGTAGCTATCGAATATTTTAGTAATCGAGTATTCTAACAAAAATGTTGTTGATTAATCGAGTAATTGGATAAAATGTACTTTTTCTTAATTAAACAGCAATGTAAAATATATAAGAGAAACAAAGATTAATTGGTTTTCTTTTTAGAAAAATCTACTTTTATTTTTTAAATGCATACAGCATTTTATCATTCTTACTTTAAAGCCTTTTCTCAGATGCAAAAACTAAAAAAAAAAAAAAAACTAAGGCACACTTTAAAATAATTTTTTATATATTTTTATCGCTCCCTTCCATTTTGCAGTCTGCAACAGAACGCTCCCTCAAATCAACACACAGCTAACTGTTTGCGTCTCCTACCGCTTTGTGGGTGACGTAAGCGCTTCTTCACACTTCGTTCTTAACACTTCGTTATTGCCTCGGGTCAAAATTCACTGATTTTTCAATCACTACGCTTGAAAAATTAACTTCTTGAAATTGGTACCGACTGCAACGACTTAGGAGCTGATTTCATATTGGGAGACATAGGAAGAGGTCAATAGCAAATTCGGCTCAGTGGAATGGGATATTATTACTCACTCACTCATCTATACCGCTTAATCCTGTATTCAGGGTCACGGGGGGCGGAGCCTATCCCAGGAGACTTAGGGCACATGGCAGGGTACACCCTGGACAGGTTGCAAATCCATAGCAGGGCACAGACACACACACATACACTCACTCATTCACACACTACGGGCACCAATTAGCCTAACCTACATGTCTTTGGACTGTGGGAGGAAACCGGAGGAAACCCACCAAGCACGGGGAGAACATGCAAACTCCATGCACACAGAGACGGGAATCGAGCCTGGCCGGGGATCGAACCCGGACCCTGGCGGTGCAAGGCGACAGTGCTGACCACTACACCACCGTGCCGCCTGATATCATTACTATATATATATATAACTTCTCTCAGGATTCATAAAGATTTATCCTCTCTTTTCTTATATCATAAATCCACTTCAATGATATTTATAAGCGTTCATGATTTAGATAAAAAAACTGTGATATTTTTGTCATACCTGTCAGGACAGCTGTTGTCTGATCAGATGTAACAGTGTCACCATAATTGCCTCCTTCAGTCTCTACATTAAAACACAGACATTTAAAGAGGTGAAGCAAAAAATACAATAAAGGTCCAGAAACATTGTTTATGCAATGACATTAATATGTACTCAGTGAAAGGTCCTGGTACTCAGAGTTGTATTGTGTAGCCGCTTAAGTCAGTTTTATGGGTTATTCATTCATATGAAGTTTCATATTAGTTTACGACTCTTTGGCAAATTTTTCATGAGAATAAATCTCTAAGATCTAGATCACTAAAAATGTCTCTTTTTAAAACAAATATGCTGATCCATGAATAAAAAGATATGGAGCACTGAGATAAATGGCATAAAAACTAAAAGGATTTTTGTATTTTGGAAATATTGTTGCATTTTAATTTTATAATAATCTCATTAATCACAGGTTCAATTTAACAAACTGTCTTCCACACTCATTATTAATCTTATGATATAATGTGATAAAAAAAAAAAAACATATTGTCTCCTTTGTAATCACTTCTTATTCTGAAATGCCTCTAAAACTTCTTATCAAGGGCACTATCCAGTGTGTGCAACTAGTGATTATACACCCTACATTGCACAGTAGCTTTTCATTTTATGCTATTTACATTTCAACTGAGGACGGCACGGTGGTGTAGTGGTTAGCACTGTCGCCTTGCACCTCCAGCGTCCGGGTTCGATTCCTGGCCAGGCTCGATCTCCGTTTACATGTTCTCCCCGTGCTTGGTGGGTTTCCTCCGGGTTCTCCGGTTTCCTCCCACAGTCCAAAGATATGGTTAGGCTAATTGGCATCCAAAATTGACCGTAGTGTGTGTGTGTGTGTGTGTGTGTGTGTGTGTGTGCTCTGCGATGGATTGGCACCCTGTCCAGACTCTACCCTGCCTCATGCCCTAAGCTTCCTGGGATAGGCTCCACCCCCCGTGTCCCTGAGTACAGGATAAAGCAGTACAGAAGGTGAGTGAGAGTGAGTGAGATTTCAACTGGAATAAGTGGAAATATAAAGTTTCCTTGTAATTCACACAATGTGAATATTCACTAAATGGTAAATTAATGTTGTTTGTGTTCATATCTTTAGCAAAAACATGATGTTATTGTAAGGGATATCAGAATAGCTGTGATGCAGTCGTAGACATGAAGGCACAGACTGAGTTAACTACCTTCATGATGTATTCTTCTCACCTTCTGACTCCATAGTACTGATAAGAAATACATTATTCATCCCTGTTAATTACACAGACTGTCACTCGCTAACCGTCAGTCACCAGCTCCACCAGTCACAGTTAATTAGTTCCACCAGCTGCGTATATGTGTTGGTTCAAAAAAATCATAATCTGTTGATAATAAATGGTGTTTATGGGACTGTTGTATAAAAGCAATATTAAACTCGAGGTTGTGCTGTTCAACTAAATATGATCACAGCTGTGATATTTGTAGAACTCAGCCTGTGCCTTCATGTCTACGACTGCATCACAGCTATTCTGATATTCTTTACAATAACATCATGTTTTTGCTAAAGATACTGTATGAACACAAACAAGATTTATTGACCATTTATTGAATATTCACATTGTGTTAATTTTGTGAGCTTCACAGTAAAGGAATCAGGCCTACAGTCTAAACTGAGGATCAACTGAGAAGACTGTAATAATCAGAGTTTCATTTAAATCAATTTCAAGCAAAGTGTAAATGTTTAAGGCATGTAACTTGGTCTTGAGACCCCATGTGGCATTCTCTGACCTTGAGATATTTAACTTTGTTTATTTATAATGTACCTTATGTTTAGGCAAATTAATTTATAAAATAACTGAAAGAGAAATTTGATAGAAGGTCCACTAAAGCTAATTTTATACCAGACCCTGGCTGCACATTCTATTACACTCAGCATTTATATTGTAGACCTTAAACATAGACTGTGGGAATAAAATTTTTTTAAAACACATTTTACATTTTTTAATTAAATCTGGTTTACCTGAGCAGGTGACTCCAGCATCTTGACCATGTTTACAGTTATGTTTCCCCCACTCTGCTGAACTACAGTTCCTCAGTCTCGACTCTGATCCTCTACACTTCACACGATCCATCCAGATTGGTCCTGATCCTTGTCCAAAGTGAGCGACATACCGCACATTTACAGGCTCCCCACAGCGCAGCTCTCTACACACCACTGCAGCTTCTCTCATATCCCAGCCATTATTACACACTGTTCCCCACTGACCATCATGAAGAACCTCCACTCGCCCAGCACAGCGACTTCCACCATTCACCAACCTCACACTGTCTGAGAGAGAGAGAGACTCATTGTGTGTAATGTCACACACACAAACTAAATACTATCTGTTATATACTGTAACAGATTTCATAACTGATGCTTTAGTAAATGAAAAAAGTTGTGAAAAACAGAGGATAATGTGTGAACATCTGTAGCTTTTTAAATTCCTTAAAAAATTAGATGGTAAATTTTTGTTGTTTTTACATGTGCTTTAAATTGGGTTGATTTGAATCACTTCACTGTAAATTTATTGTTACTCCAGAAAAAAAAAAACTCATATCTCATAATTATGTACTTACCAGCTGCTGTGAGTGTGAGTGTGGATGAGAGAAGAATAAAAGTCAGACAGATTTCCATCTCCCTCCTCACTGTACACGATGTGTTCACCTCCACTCACCCAGAGAGACAGAGAGAAGTGTGTCCCCTCACTCAGCCCCCTACAGAGAGAGAGAGAGAGAGAGAGAGAGAGAGAGAGAGAGAGACCAATCACACTCAACATCACCTTATTAGAAAAAACATCATACAGACTAAATAACAAATCAGAGGCGGCATCTTTCACTTTCTCCATATATATCAATATAACATCAGCGCTGATGAACAGAGCTCCGCCTCCTGTCTCTGAGGGGTGTGACTGATGAACAGAGCTCCGCCTCCTGTCTCTGAGGGGTGTGACTGATGAACAGAGCTCCGCCTCCTGTCTCTGAGGGGTGTGACTGATGAACAGAGCTCCGCCTCCTGTCTCTGAGGGGTGTGACTGATGAACAGAGCTCCGCCTCCTGTCTCTGAGGGGTGTGATGATGAGAGTCGACCACATCACACACTGATTACAGAGAGAGGAAGCACTCGGCTGTCATACAGCATTAATGCCTGACACCTGCACAGAGCAGATACACACACACACACACACACACACACACACACACACACACTGCCACTACATCAGCTAAATATACCTTCTACACACACACACACACACACACACACACACACACACACACACACACACTCTTCTCTAAAAGTCAGTGGTGCTGGACCAAGGCCAGGAAGATGGTGAAGGACCTCCGTCACCCCAACACTGGACTGTTCTCTCTGCTGCGGTCAGAAAAGTGTTTCTGCTCCCTGAAGTCCAACACAGAGAGACTGAGGAGGAGATTCTTACTGCTGGCTATTCGGGCCCTCAACCAGAACACCATCAAGAACTAAACTAAACACAATTCCTTTTGTTTCCTTCAGACAATAAACACACGTGTTATGATGTAGCACATTACTCACTATGTTGCACATTTGTTGTTCTTGTTTACACATAAAATGAGGACTAACTTCACTGTGGACAATCACTCTGCTGCTGAGACACGGGAAGGGGTGACACCATGATTAAGAAGAGGGTTCACCCAAGGCGAGGCTCAGTCTTTGCACTCAGGCTGTGACCCTTGTGAATTCCCCAAATGTGTGAATCTCAACTGCATCATTTCTGTGTTCGCTCTCTCGACTGACACCGGGGCAGCGAGCGGTGGCTCAGTGTGTGAAGGTTCTTACTTACTGATTGGAAGGTTGGTGGTTTGAGCCCCAGCTCTGCCAGGATGCCGCTGTGAGGCTCTTAACCCCGTCTGCTCCAGGCGCAACATATAAAGGCCGACACTGGGGTCTGACCACAACTTACTAACAAAACTGGGTTATGCAAAGAATAAAGAATTTTTCTGTACAGTAATGTGTATGTGACAAAGGCAGTGAATTTTCAATTCAATTCAATTCAATTTCATTTCTATAGCGCTTTTAACAATGGTCATTGTCTCAAAGCAGCTTCACAGAAATGAAAAGAAAATGAAAAGAAGACTTATGGAAATGTATATATGTGTAAGAAAAATGTGTCTAGATAATGAGATTGTCCCTGATGAGCAAGCCGAGGGTGACGGCGACGGTGGCAAGGAAAAACTCCCTGAGATGGTAATAGGAAGAAACCTTGAGAGGAACCAGACTCAACAGGGAACCCATCCTCATCTGGGTGATAACGGATAGCAGGAATTGTAGAACATCATGTGTGTTATGCAGATGAAAGTTCGATATAACAGAAGTTATTTAAATGAACACAAAGTCCAGTTCAGCTCAGGGATGAGTCAGCTGGTGCAGAGGGCAGATGGGGGTCTGGATCACTGGGAGCTCAGGAGCAGCAAGTGTAGCTCCAAACCACCATGAAGAAGAATCCAGCTGGAGCAGGTCCTTCTCTGGATGCCTCAGGAACCTCGCAGGGTCGGCCTCTGTCTACTGAAGCTGGCACAATCTCCAGATGCCTCGGGATGGGTGGAAAAATAAAGAGCAGGTGAAAAGAATTAGCGTGGTTGCCATGCAGGATAGATGTACTGGAGTATGAGGTAAAGAAATTAATTATGTGTATGCCAGATTAAAGAGATGCGTCTTGAGTCTACTTTTAAATTGGGAAACTGTGTCTGAGCCCCGAACACTGTCAGGAAGGCTTTTCCAAAGCTTTGGAGCTAAATATGAAAACACCCTACCTCCTTTTGTAGATTTTGATATTCTGGGAACTACCAGTAGTCCGGAGTTTTCTGATCTTAAGGAGCGTGTTGGATTGTAACGTATCAGAAGACTGGTTAGGTATGTGGGAGCGAGACCGTTTAGAGCCTTGTAAGTAAGTAATGCTATTTTGTAATTAATTCTAAACTGAACAGGTAGCCAGTGCAGGGATGATAATATTGGGGTTATATGATCATATTTTCTGGATCTAGCGAGAACCCTGGCGGCTGCATTTTGGACTAACTGTAGCTTGTTAATTGAGGATGCAGGACAGCCACCCAGTAATGCATTACAGTAGTCCAGTCTGGAGGTCATGAATGCATGAACCAGCTTTTCTGCATCAGATACAGATAAAATGTGAACAACTTCTAATTTTACCTTTCTAATTTTATACTTCACAGTTTACAATTTAATTTTGTACATTCTGTAAATCCTGTGTAATTTATAAATTCATTCATTCATTTTCTATAACACTTATCCTTCAGGGTCTGTAAGGGTCGCCGGTGGCCTGGAGCCTATGCCAGGAGACTTAGGGCATGAGGCAGGTTACACCTGGACAGTGTGACAAACCATCACTAGGCAAACACACACACGCACACACACACACACACACACACACACACACACACACACACACACACACACACAATGGATAAATTTGGTAATGCCAAAATCAGTTTCAGTTTCTAGTGTAATTATTTTTATCGCAGTGAAATCTTTCTATTTTAGGCTGTTACTGCATCCTGTCACTGCATATCACACTGTGTACATACTGTGTGTATTACAGAGCGACTAGCGCATGCGGAAATCTTGATTGGCGGTGAGGCATAAACTGTATGGAACATGTATTTATGGTGGAAAATGGAACGCCGCAAAGCAGCATAGTGATAGTAATTTACAAATAAAACCCTGACATCTTTACAGTGAATCATCATTCATTTGTACACATGCCATGCATACCCTTAAAGCTATTTAAACAATATAAACACATAAACAATCATTTGATCTGTAAACACAATCATTTTCCCATTACTTTTTTCGTAAAAGATACACAACAAAGCGAAATTCCAGAAACAGTCAAGTAGAAATTTTGCATCATTAAAGATTTTCCATCTTTTAAACATGGAACCAAAAAACACACACCTCGCTCCGCTCACCAAGGGTGCAAACTTTAAACTTCAAGCTGCTTCCTGATGTTGATGTGCAATTTGATTAAAAGTGTAAATAATGTGTTGTATTGCTTTTTTTCTCCTTTGTATTTATACACTGTACTGTGGGACGAATAAAGATATATTTATCTTATCTCATCTTCCCTTATCTTAGCTTTAAAGTCTTTGGGCTAAACAGCACACAAATGTGGACATGAGGTAAAGCAACTTGAACAATGTTACAGGACCAGAATTACACAGACTGAGTTTACTTACATGTACTGAGCTTCTTGAATAAAAGAAATCTGAACAGCAGAACTGTTGATGGGTTATACAGGTTGCTGGGCTTACAATCACAAACCTCGTCACATGAATAACCTGACTGTGAAAGAATTACCTCTAGCGACCTCTAGAGGCCACTAACACAATTAACTGCTACATAGAAAACACTCTTTCTAACACTATTTCTGCAACAAAAACATTTTGAACTCGAAAAAAAAAATACTCTGGGTTGAAGGTTACTTTCAAATACTCAATGTCTACCCGAGTCCTCCTCGTATTTATGAAATAAAAAGCTGAA
This sequence comes from Clarias fuscus, assembly GCA_030347435.1. Classification (NCBI taxonomy): domain Eukaryota; kingdom Metazoa; phylum Chordata; class Actinopteri; order Siluriformes; family Clariidae; genus Clarias; species Clarias fuscus. Next base: position 27,756,897 of record CM059224.1, read on the forward strand.
CTTAAATTAACCATCTGCAGCAAACCAAACATGCCGCCTGCTTCTGTGTGCCGCCATCCGTTTACAGGAGCGTGTAGTCAGTGGTCAGACTCATCTATATATATACTGGATTAATAAGATCTGTATTGGAATATGGATGTATGGCTCTGTGACAAAAACAGCTCTCAAAGGGTTAGAGAGTATCCAGAATCAAGCACAAAGTCTGTGTGCAGGTGTATTGAGAACAACTCCAGCAGCTGCACTACAGATGGAAATGGGTGACACACCTTTAGAGATAAGAACAATACAACTAACAGCACACTACTGGGTGAATCTACATTCGATAAAAAGCATCTTTGTCAAATATATGGCATGGCACCCTTATATTCAGAACATGCATGGAGCAGCTGGCTGATCGTCTTCACAAACATCTTCAACCTGTCCATGGCCCAGTCTGCTGTCCCAGCCTGCTTTAAGTCTGCAACCATTATGCTAATTCCAAAGCACTCAACAACAGCACTCGGTGACTTTCGACCTGTCACATTTACCCCCTTCATTGCAAAGTGCTTTGAAAGACCGGTCCTCACACACCTCAAAGCCTGTCCACCACTCTGGACCTTCACCAGTTGCTTACTGCCCTAGTAGGTCAACTGAAGACGCCATTTCCGCCGACACCTATGTCAGGATGTTGTTTCTAGATATTAGTTCAGCTTTTAACACAACTAGCCTTTCCAAGCTAGCCCTGAAGCTGGAAGACATTTATATGAGACGCTGTCTGCAAAGGGCACAAGAAATTCTCAAAGACTTTAACTCTCACCCAAATCATGAACTGTTCACTCTGCTACCATTGGGCGGCGCTACAGGTGCATCAGATCCCAGAAAGAAAAAAAACAACAACAAAGAAGAAGGAGAAAAATGGACCAGTGAGACCATGTGACTCACACTTCTGGATCAATCTTTCAGCGCAAAATACAGAAAGGACTCAGAGTACAAACTGAATGTCTTTATATTTTAGGCGAAGCTGAAAGTGAAACTCAGTAATTCTCTCCATGCCTGTTTAACAATGCACATGTAACTCTAATCCGAGTATTATCGGCCCATTTGTCTCTTCTTCCTTTATTTTTTAGCAGTTGGCAGCTTTTAGGTGCATTACTGCACTCACTGGACTGGATCAGTAACACTCTGCTTCCCAGGACTGACTTTGAATCTTAGGGCGTTTTCACACTGGTAACGGTCTGTTCCGTTCTGTACCCGAGCACAATTTCTCCCCCTCCCCAATCCCCCCGCAGGTCTGCGTTCACACTGTAATAGCTATTGTGATCCCGGGGACACTTGCGTATTTACACAACCGGAAACAGTAGGTGGCGGTAGAGAGGTAGTTGGTTTGTTTTTCTCCGGAAAAAACTAAGAAAGAAGAAGAAACGCTACTCGGATCATGAACTGTGAGACACCTGTTAATGCTCCGTGTGGATGTTTTTATTTTTGTGACAAAAACAACGACACTGTAAACAACATGCCTACTGACACATCTGTCGCGCGACTCAGAGGGTGAAATGAGCGCGCGCTGCACGGACACAGCATGAGGCACTGAGGAATGACTTTACATCTCTACTCTGTAAGGTGAGGAATCAGGTGTGTCCACATTCTCTACTGATTTACAGTCAAATAGAAATAAAGTGCTCATTAAACATTACTTTCTTTAGTCATAGCACATTTAAAATTTTTACTTTTTTATCATAAAAATAGTGTTTATGTACACTGTAAATTAATCACAGATGTAAACAATGAATAAATAAATGCAAGAAATGCTACAAATAAATATAATGCCTGCTAGAATAAAGTTCAACAAGCAGCATAGAAACATATAATAAATGATAAATATCTAATCATGCATTTTTCTGTTCTCCTCAGGATCATCTGGGTTTAGAGAGGGCTGGTGTGTGATGGCAGGATGTCCCTGTGACCAGGAATGGCTACTAAATTAAGAGAAAAATTAAGAAGACAACAGTCCTACAAGAGAGATGCTTGTGCTCTTTTTTTCTTACCTCGCTATGTGTAGATTTTCAAACTTAGCTGAGGTGCTGAAACTTAATTTAAAACCTCACCATGCATCAATGTTCAGTGTTTAACACGTTTTGTGTGCCGTGTGTTTATATTGAAATTTTTGTAAATGTAAAAATAAATGTATACTGTAAAATCCAAGATGAGTGTGGGGGATTTGAAATAGAGACAAAGTACTGGATAGAGTGCAGAATGTTTTATTAAACATTATTGAATAAAAATATAATAAAAGTAAATTTTGTAACAAAAGTAGCTGTCAAATAGGACAAAAAATCTAAACATTAAAATGTAGCATATTTTATATTTACTTGTACTTGCATAGCAAGAGGGTGTGTGTTAATGAAATTAAGACAACGTCTGCATCAACATCCTATTCGATCTCTTGATGTTCCTTCCTCTGTATCTGTAGTCGGCGCTTCTCCATCTAAATCTGAGATTTCATGCAGCATTATGAGTCGCCTGCTCTGCACGTCAGGTTTTGTCTCTTTCTTCTGTTGTTAGCTGGTCTTGTGCTGCTGTCAGAGGTCTCAGTCTGTGTTTCCTCCAGTGCCTGTCTGCAAGAAAGTATAAAGGCAAGAAATTAGCTGAAAGTTGCAACCATAACAGCTTGTACAAATTTAATTTTTTACAACATTTACATTGTCACAGCAATCACAGATAACCTGAAACTGTGTGTGGAGCTTATGTGTCTCATCAGCATCTCAGTTTTTATAAGTGTCTCTGAGATGTGTTGGAGAATATACATGAAGGTTCTACATGAAATATGATTAAAGAGTAAAGTAGCTGTAACTCTAATAGCTACATAAGCACAACACTGGAGTTCATCACATTCTGCTCTTCTGAACAGTGAAATGATCTGAGGCCTTAAAGTGAGCAGACATGAGGAGCCTTCAGAGTGAACTTTACTGTGAGCTAATGTGAAAGGATCAGCCTGTATATCTTATTATATGCATTTAAATGTCACCACGAGATCCACAGACATTTACCTGGAGATGTGGTGATGATATGAGACTCTCTTTAACAGTGTTAATAACAGGAGTTAATAGTATTTAATATGAACTCACGCGCAGGCTCTCTGCTGGACCAGGCTCCACGCTGTCCGGTTCCGATGATGAAGGTAGATGTTGTCGTGGGTCAGAGGGGTTCCGACTCGATCACACTGGATGGTTTTTATCCTATTGTTTATCTTTTCCTCACTTCAGTATCGCAGCGCTCGCTGTGTGCTGCACGAGCCGCAGTGTGTTTAACTCTTGCCTTGAAAAAAGAGATTCTGAACCAAATAAATAACCGTCAGGTTGTGATGATGCGTGTATTTAGTAAAAGCCTTTTCTACTTCATCGTTTTTACTCGCAGATTCCATCAAGTCGTCGATTACCAATAAGTTTGTTTTGTTAGGGGGAAACAGTTCATCATCACACAAAGAATCAGGGATTCCTTGAAGAAATTTTATATTTATTCTCCCCAACAATTCATCGCACAGAGATTGCCGACACGTGTAACACCATACAATGTTTTCAGGAACTATCACAGATTTCCAACAACATTTTTATAAAATAAGACTTTCCACTATTACTGGGTCCGCACACAATACAAGAAAAAGGCACTCACATCCTCGCATCAAAAGCAGAGACGTTCATGTTCGATCAAGTTTTAAAACACTACAAAAGCATAAATCATATATATATACATATATATACATACAATTATACACATAAACGTATATACATAAAGAGTCTTAATAGCCGTAAGGGAGAGTTGTAAAGTCAGCCAGTAAAACACGCTTATCATACACAACCCTGAACCTTTTCAACTGTGGCTTGTTTTTCAAATAAAAGCCCTTTTTATCTCGCACAATTTGATTTTGCGTGATTATAAGCTGACTAGTTTGAACCGGATTTTTTACATTGAGGGATCACTGATTAAAGTGGTGTTCGACCTGTCAGGTCTTTGACACATCTTTCCCCAGAGTGAATTTAGTGCTAGTTTAGCCAGAGATCTTTTAGCCGGATTAACTGAAATGCAGGCCGGATCCGACTCGATCCCCTCATTTTCCAGGTATTTGTTGATGTATTCACGTTTAGTCCTTTCATCAATTACCCAGGACGGATATCCAGAACTTTCCTGTTTTGTCTTTAGAAACATTTTAATGTAGTCTGCAAAAAGAGTGTCGGATGTATTATCAAAATGGCAAACTTGAAAGACTTTTAAAATGTTGTACCCTTTTTCTACAGCTTTTACAATTTCAATAGAAGCCCATGTCCCAATAAGGTCTCTATCCCAATCTGAGTGGTTACACTGCTTTTGCTGAAGCTCAGCGCATGTTCTGCATAAAGAAAAGAAGAGTTTGCTTTTTACCCGAAAGGGAAGAACAGATGCCCACAGACCTCGAGGTGGTAAAACTTTTGCTCTAATGATGCCAAAGTAGTTTTCTAGAGGTTGAAAGTTATGGAAAATTATGGTTAGGTGACCGATCAGGTACGTCTTTGTCTTATTTACGTATGGGTAAAGAGAGGTGAAATCGTAATAATCGATTCTCTCACCCGGCTGTGCAACATAATGTAAATGAAGCGCGTTAGTTCGACCGCCATAAAGGGCATCTCGAGGGTTTAAATGCTCTGGAAAATCAAAGTCCTTTAGAAAGGTTATGACATGGCTATCGTTTTTTTTTTTCACTTCATTCCACTCGTGTTCCCACATCACTGTGAGTTTTTTTTTTTTTCCATCGATTTTTGACGGACATCTCCGAAGCTAGCGTGAGATGAGCTAAGAGGATGCGGGGTCATGGAGGGAAAACACATTTCACAACCAAGATAAAAACAACCAAGAAACTCAAAAGCCTTTCGTGTCTGACTCACCTCACAGTAACCGTCTACAAAAAAGTTACCGAACCTTACTTCACCCTCGTTCAAAGCATGTCGAATGGGTAGATTTTGCGTGACCAAAATGTAGTTGAGCCATTGAACTGACGGTGTTGAGAACGATTTCTGCCTATTGATGTAATTGCCTAGCAGTGGAATAGCTAGAGTGTTTTTAGGAAGAAACACGGTCCTAAAGATTTTCATACAGACAGAAGTGATTGTTATGCATTTAAAAGGGTTGACCTTTGTACTTTGGAGTATTTCATTTCTGAAAGCTAAACACCCCTTTCTCAAAATGTCGATGACTTTGTCAGACACCGTTGCATGCCACTTGAAAAACTCTTCTGTCTTTAGACATCATGTTATCCACACCGTAAAATTTAGGCTCAGGATAAGGACCAACATAGTTTTGGTGTTCTAAGGTGTTCCAGAAATGTGGAAAATAATCCTTTCTTTTTTTCTGAAAACCCCATGGCTTTAGAGAGGCTGCTAAGCTTCATGGGTAGGAAAGACAGGCTGTATGTAGGACTGACGAAATCTGTAAAACATAGAATTTTACCACCTTGCGCAATGATATCAGGTGTTATCCCTTCTTTCACCAAATGGTTTAACAAAAGGTATGAATCGAACCCTCTAGCATTATGTGCTATAAAGGTATATTTAGCTCCGATTTAGCTTCCACTCCTTTAGAGCATGGCGCACACATTTATGTTGATGGCTCTTGTTCTAGGCCTAATGATAATGTGACATATTGTGGCTATTCTGTCTGTCAACTGCCCAATATTCTATTAGAAGCTTATTCATTGCCTTTTCTTTCAGCTCAAGCTGCTGAACTTACCGCTCTTACTCGTGCATGTCTTCTATTTAAAAATCAACCTGTTTACGGATTCACGTCATGCTTATGGTGTCACACACGATTTTGGGAAGATTTGGGCTTCGTGAGGTTTTAAATCAGCTGATGGAAAGCCTATTTCACACGCTACACTTGTAACTGATCTTTTACAGGCTAGTTTGCTCCCATCGCAGTTAGCTATAGTGAAAGTCAAAGGTCATGCATCTGGTGACTCTGAAGAGGTTTTAGGTAATTGTTTAGCTGATGAAGTTGCCAAGTGGGCCGCTAAAGAAGCCCCTTTGTCCCCACATGTTTGGAGGGATACAATATGCTCTTTTTGACTTTTCTGACAGACAACGTGTGTGTGTGTGTTTGACTGAGTCTCTCCTGGCCAGAAAAGCTTACCGAAGCACAGCGGACAGACCGAGCAACTCGCTTCTTCTACTACGAAACTTTAGAAAACCTTTAGTTTCAATCTCATCGTCGGAAATTACAACGATTTCATTTTCTAAAAGATCAGAAAACATGTAAAATATTCTCTTAGTAACCTACCAACAAGTGTTAGCTCACTACACACTTCTATGAGACAAAATAAATTACCTAGTAAGTTTGTGTTCGTTTGTAACAATATCCTATGAGTGATCTTACTCTGTAATAAAAACATACGAATTTAACTATTAGTTAAAAGTAGAAAAGTACATGTAAATTTACAACCATTTTGATAAGTAAACGGAACATTGAAGTCGATCTTTTCAAACTGTTCTACGTAAAATAACTTGAATATCATCAAACAGGGAAAAGTGATTCTTCTTACCGTTTAGAAAAGCCATGGTCTCAGAGGAAATGATAAAAGTGAAGGCCTTTCACTTGGATGTGTGGGTCATCTCTCTACATTTATAACATGATACATTGGCTGTTGGTGGGAGGGGTGGGGGTAGTGTGGGTGTGGTGGTGATGGGTGGGGGCATGTGTCTCCCGAGGTGTGAAGTGAAGAAAATTTAGTTTTCTAAAGTTAATTTTGTAAAATAGATATCTTTAATACGACAGGAACAGGAACAAGCAAACCAGGTAAAAATGATTTTTTGTCGATTTTTGCTCATTGCACAATATTTAAGTCAGAGGAATAAGGAAATAATTCATGTGTTATTAATGCATACGAAATTGCTATTCCAGACACAGACACTATGATTATTCTCATTCCCCTACAGTCATTAATTTATTAATGTAGTTTATTCTAACATAAAAAAAAGTATGCTTTTAAAGAAAGTTTAGGAAACATTTAATTGTGTGTCAATGTTTAATGACTTAAAAATGTGAAAAGAGACAGCTATCCCTTAACACACCCTTTGACCATTAGCTGTCAATCAAAATTTGACGTTTTGTATACCCCCAGAGGAAAGAGGTAAAAAAAAACATTTACTTTCACGGGAAAGGAGACAGCAAACTTCCTTAAAAACTTAAACAACTCTATAAAGAAACAACTACCGCCTTAATGTACCTTCCATATGTCACCATATGTCACCATTGACCTTTAGATGTTAATATAATTATGATTTATGATGACCTTTGACCTTTAGCTGTCAAAATTTGTTTGACAAAAGCGGCCAACCATTACTCTCTCTGTGGTGAGTATATATATTGTTTTTGCACGGCCATGTTCAGGCTTTGAAATAAACAGTTTCACACTTAGTTTAACTTTATTGTGTAGTGCAGTAAAATAAACCCAACGTCCCCATATGAGGACATAATTTAAAATATATATATTTCTGTTCAGGTCCGACTACCCTGCTGAAAAAAACAGCATAGACCAGCATAGCTGGTGACCATTATACCAGCATATGTTGTGTTTTGGTGCTGGTATGCTGGTGACCAGCATTATAGTGCCATGATACTATGCTGTTCACCACCCCATCTAATGTTGGTATGGTATAAAAGCCAGAATACATGGAAGATGGTCATCCAATATGTAAAATATAAAACAGAATCAGTATAAAATCAGCTTTATTGGCCAACACGAGCAATATTAACATTGTGTAATATGTAACAATATATATAATATGCAGATTTTTAACAATATGATAATTTAACAATGAACAGCAAATAAGTTTTGATAAAAAAATTATAACAAAAACAAAACATGAGACCAACCTCTCGGGGACACTTTCACACAGTTACTTTCACACCACAGGAGTGTAAATGCGTGAGCTTGGCCCTCACTCTTTATTTAGGGGTCGGCAAGTTCATGGGACCTGAAGTAGTTCTGACATGTCCTGACATTTGTGTATTTTTCTTACTAATAAACATATAAATGTAACCTTACTTATAAACATATAAATGTCACATCTTTCACCTAATGCAAAGTAAATGTCCAGGATTGAGGGACACAGATACCCAGAAGGCACATTTCTGGCATACTGTAAATATGGCCGTGCAAACAGACATTCATGGTAAAACAGTGGGAACAGGAACAGTGCACTATGAAGAAAGGGTGTTAGGTTTGTTAAAGCCCACTTTTACACCCTATATGCAGTCATACATCGTTGTGCCTCTCTCGAAAAGCAGTTCGTGTTTAACTCAAGACACAAGTCAACATCGCATACCTGGCATTTCCATGGTGTTTATGGCTGCTTACCATAAACTGATTTGCAATTCACACAGACCCTGTGAGCAGCAGTGGTAACATTCCTGGCATCTGAGGTCATGTGCATGTCCATGTGCTGGTTGTATGCAGTCACAGGTGAAGCCTTATCGTGTGGTCAACCGCTTAAAAAAATACAAGAGATCCATCCTGAATCCAGACCCCAGTCGTGGTTGAGGTTTCCATGACACAGTGATGGTCCGTCTGTATCTTGCCTGCTTGTTTGCATTTGGTTTCTATAAAACAGGTGGCTGATCATTTTCATGGTCACAACTGTTTCTAAAAAAGGAAAACGAAACATAAGCATGATGACAATAAAATTACTGTCAATAATCATCAATAACTATTGACCATGCATAAAGACAACACAGACTTTTGCAATGTTACACAACGATTTATACTTTTTGCATTACAAATTACATTTACACCTTAATATCACAAACATCTGTAAGCTACATAAGGCAGTATTTTAGGCACCGGGAGCTAAAGTGTTTGTGCTAAATAACAAATAGATAGCAGTGTCATAAGCTAACCAAAAACTGAACCAAATAGCTACCAGAACATGAAGCTATCCAAAACAGAGTGAATATATTATAAACATTTACACCACAACTGATACTGGCAACCATCTGTAATCTACATACTGTAAGGCATTAGCTTAGCCACCTGTGAGCTAACCTGTTTGTGCTAAGCTACATAAGGCAGTATGTTAGCATGATTTAGGAGTGTTATCTACATGCTAACCAAACCATGTGAGTGACATTGAATGACAATGTTTCACATAAACTGGCAAAAGCTTGTGAGAAAATGAGGAAAAATAAATTAATATTAGTTTTATATTATCAGAATAAGGATTATATAAGATTTAATAACTTACCCATGGTAACAGCTTGCTGGATTCTCCTCCTTCTTTCTCTGTTGGAGTCTCAGTGTTGTTCTGAGGTAAATCTAAACTCCTCCCACTGTCCAGAACATTCTGTAGAGCTTCAAAAACCTGTACAGCGTATAACATCTTCCACACGCGCAGGAAACTTATTGGATCTACTGTGTGTGTTTGGGGGCGTGGCCTTGTATGTAGATTACCCTGACTGTTTCCCTGTGAACAGCGTGTGGGCGTGTCCTGTCTCAGGTCATTATCAGTGAATGAAGTGTGGCAGAAAGACTGTATCTCTCCTTAGATTCATATGGATTACATAAACTGAGAATATTTATTTTTGATTAAGCTTGCTTCATTTAAAAGTAGACACTTTAAGCTTTCTATAGATATACATGTTTAGATATATAGATATGTGTATATCTAAACATACATGTGTGTTCATTTTAGTGACACGTTTCAAAAAGAGTTTCGGGGAGACTGAGACAGCAGAAAGCGCACCCTGTTTATTTTCTTTATTTTACCACAATTTTTTATTGATATGTGAGTGTACATTAACAAATAAAGACATAAAATGATGCATTACACTTATGTGTATGGTTAAAAATGATGGAGCATTTTAAGTTATTTTCACGGTTACCATAAAAAATGCAAGTGGTCCCAACAGCTGACCCCATGATGCTGGTGCTGGTATACTGGCAACCCTGCTGGTATAATTGCTGGACAAGCTACTAACCAGCTATGATGGTCTATGCTGTCTTTTAAAAAAAAGTGCATTTATATAAAAGGTTTGTGTTGTGTTTTTAGACAACCCACAGATGTTTAATAAATGTAAAATAATGTATTTACATGTTTTTGGTAAATGGATTATTTTTGTCTCTTGTATGTAAATGCATTTAAATATAAAACTACACAGTCCATGTATTTACATCACACATTATTTTCAGTACTAGCTATTAAAATACAAGATAATGAGCTAACTACCAAAACCTTGCTGGTGGCCTTACATATAAATCATGCTGGCCTATGCTGGATTTTTCAGCAGGCGTGCTGGTTTTCCAGAAGTTATGCTGGGTCACCAGCTAAACTAGCACCAAACTAGCACTAACCAGTATTTTTCAGCAGGGTAATCCCAAACACCTAATAAAAATTAAAAACACGTCAAATTAAAGTTCGGATCTCACATATTCTCAAGTTGAAGCTGAGCTCGAGCTGGTTAAGAAGTCACTCTGTGTGTCCTGAATCACACAAACAGCTAACATTACTGTCCGAGCGCTTTTAAATCACATCTACAACTCGGTCAGCTGAAAGATGGACACACAGGACATTTATTCTAATCACTGGAACTTGCCTAGTCATGACACCACGTGATCACTGTGTGACACAATGCTAAGAAATGCTGACTGAAACGAGTTATAACTTCAGCTTGTACAAAAGATGTGTAACTAATTCCACAAATCCACTCAGATGATGAAACATATTGACCTTAAGCAGCTTTTAAACACTTTCAGTGGTGAAGCGGCTGCGTTACTCAGCAATGACCCGCAGCTTGAGCTTCGTTAAGACTCCAACAGCGTCTGTCTCTCCGTCACGGAGTTCACTGTCACCCGATATTAGGGTCCCGCCCCCTTTTACACTATTAGATGGATTGACGTCACTCATCTTCATTTCATCCAATCGGAGCGTTTAAGAAACAAAACAAAGCGGCTACAAGAGATGTGGGTTAGGTTGCATCGAGCACATGTTAACTCTGTACATCTCAAACTAACTTTGTGTCAAACAGTCTGGGTAATCTACATACAAGGCCACGCCCCCTACACACACACACACACACACACACACACACAGATTCAGTGAGTTTCCTGCGCATGTGGAAGATGTCTGAAGATGTCAGAACGTTCTGGACAGTGGGAGGAGTTTATATGTGGGAGGAGTTTATCTTTTCCTCAGAACAACACACAGAAAACAGAGGAGGAGAATCCAGCAAGCTGTTACCATGAGTGAGTTATTAAGTCTCATATAATCCTTATTCTCATCATATTAAACTCATAGTATTTTATTTTTCCTCATTGTGTCCAGCTTTGGACAGTTTATATGAAACATTGTCTTTCAGTGTCACTTACATAGTTTAGTGTAGCATGTAGATAACACTGCTAACACACTGCCTCATGTAGCTTAGCACAAACATGTTAGCTCCCGGTGGCTAAGCTAATGCCTTATGTAGATTACAGATGGTTGTCAGTATCAGCTGTGGTGTAAATGTTCTAATGTATTTCACTCAGTTTTGTGTAGCTTTAGCTAACGCTAGCTATTTGGTTCAGATTTTGATTAGCTTATGACTCTGCTATCTATAATGTTATTTAGCACAAACACTTTAGCTCCAGGTGTACAAAAGTCTTTACAACAAATGTTATGATTGTGTTTTAAAGCTTTGTTTTAGTTAGTTTTTATGTTTTCTTTTCATTTATCAATAACCACGCATTACTGTTATTAATTTGTACATAAATGCTGCTCACATATTACTGTAGCCCAGTTTGTAATCAGATTTTAGACATTTATATGTTTATAAGTAACTGAATAATACACAAATGTCAGGACTTCTTTAGGGCCCCAAAACCCCCTACAGACCCCTAAGGGATTTTATTTTTTATTATTATTTTATTTGATTATAACACAATAAGCATCAATAATTAGTTTACAAATTAATAATAATTTTTTAAAATAATGACGTGGATTTATAGCAGATAATTTATGTAATTTATTTATAGGATATAATAGCATATTTCATCCACTAGATGGCAGTAAAGCACTTCTGTTAAGTGCAGGGGTCGGCAACCATAAACACTCGGAGACATTTGGACCTGCTGGCCACAGAAAAGAAAACAACGGGAGCCGCAAAACCATTTAAACCATCTAAAATAAAGATAACACTGCATATATCATTTTTTAACTTTATGCTATTTATAAAATAACATTGTGTTGCATTTATAAAATCAATAAATTGCTACAGAGAAAACGAAATCTTATTTCTGCAACAAAAACATTTTAAACTCTGATAAAAAAAAAGACGCCGGGTTGAAGGTTACTTTCAAATAAAATACTCAGTGTCTGTTTGAGTCCTCCTCGTATTAATGAAATAAATAACCGAACTACAATTATCAACCTGCAGTAAACCAAATATGCCGTCTCCTTCTGTGTGACATCATCGTTTTATCGCATGTACTGGAGTGTGCAGTCAGCAGTCAACCAAAATAAAGGAGATCGAAAAAAGATTCATATATTTTTCACCATCATTATCATCATCATCATATTAATGAGACGATTTAATTATAGTTTAAATTATTAAGTCTTTAATATTATATAGGCTAGTAATCCGTAAAAAATAAATAAATCTCAGTACATCTTTAATCAATTATTATTATTATTATTTTATCAATTATTATTATTATTATTATCATCAATAATACAGAGGAAGTGACGTCAGCGCTGGTGACTTTGCAAGGTGTTCTGAATGGTTCTGAAGTTTTGTCGAGGGAAGTTCCCTTCACCGACATTCACCACAAACGGAGTAGGGAGTAGGGAGCACCCTGTGAAGTGCACTTCAGAATGGAGGTCAGTTCGGGCCTCGAAAACTTCAATAACTCGCGTGCCGGCGGTGTCGCACATCAGTGGTTGTGATGCACATTTTGAGTGACAAAAAATTAAACACGAGCTAAAATAACATGAATTTCAATTAAATACTCATTATTTCTTTTCCAAAGTCACAGGGAGCCGCAGCAGAGGGATGAAAGAGGCGCGTTCGGCTCCAGAGCTGTGTGTGGATGACGCCTGGTCTGGCTGACCTGCTGAGGGCGCTGTATTTAGGCAGCTGCTTAATAATAATGATAATTATCACTAATTATGAAATAAAAATGCCATAATATATAAACCCATAAATAATAATAGAGACACAACTCCTGAATAGTGTTTATGTCTGGAGTTATGATGTGTGTAATTTTGGTGTTAAGTCCTCATCATGTGTTTAACTCTGAATATGAGACATTATTTTAAAATAATATAAATGTGTTTATTATGTGAGTTTGTGTATTTATCTGTGTGTTTCTGAGAATAGAATAGAATCTTTATTGTCATTGTACAAGAACAGTGACATTTGATTTGCAATTTTAAAAAAGTCCTAAAATAAACAAAATAAAAACATAAACATGGTGCAGTAGAGCAGTATACACTTGTGTGATATTAATTTTTCCCTGCATGTGATTTACTCAACTCAAACACAGATCATCACAATATACAAAAATAATAAACATTAAAACACTTTCATTTCATTAATTGTATAAAAATAGATGATTGTTACACAATAGGAGAAAAAGCAAATAAAACTCTACATAATGCAAAATATTGACTTGTTCTCATTCTGCAAGGCTAAAAAGTCACCTTTGCTTGTTTATCACTTATTAAGATGTAACATTAAAATTAACGAGCCATCACTCATTAAAAAGTGAGAATATTGAATAAAACCTGAGATCACAAAACAAACATCTGAGAATATTAAAGAAATATTAGATTATTAAAGAAAATCCTGAGAATAAGGAAAGAAATTGGAGAGTTTGAAGGAAACCTGAGAATTTCACATGAAAATCTGAGAATACGTAATGAAACTTCCAACATACACAGCTCCCTAATAGAGACTGCAACAAAACATTCATTTCAATGATATGTCTTATAGTTAAACACACAGCATGAAACCTATACGCATATATTGCTGGCATATTGTTTACAAAGACAAGATATTCAGATGAATTGTCAGAAATGTGTTGTAAAAGGAAAGCTGGAAACATTTGGTTAAGTAATAATGGAGCTGATTTAACTCTCCCTAATCTATTTGCTAATAACAAGGTGAGAAAATTAACACGGTTCAGAATGCATGAAATTATTGGAAGTAGAATCAAATCACTGTTTGTGTTTATAAAAGTTGAAATGTAATTTCCTGAGAAAAGGCCTTTGGGGGCGTGTCTCAGTCACATGGTCCCTGTCTTTCTGAGATTTCTTCTCCACCTCATCATATTCTGTAAAATAAACACATTTACCTCTTTAATATATCCTTTGTATTGGATTAATAGTCATTGTTTTGTAAAACCTTCAAATACAGTAAATGATGCACTATGTAGGATTTCTTTGATCTTTAAACAATAAATGAAGAGAATAGAGGACATTTATCAGATGAGTTTTCTTAATATTAACACAGGCCATGTGTATAAGATGTGATGGAGACGTCCATCAAATTTCACATCATTTTACAAACTGATTCAAAACAATAATACATTTTCTATAGTATTACATTTCTATTGTCCTGTTAAATGTTTGGAATAAATAGATTCCAGTCCTTACAAGATTGTGTTTATAAAACTGTGGAAGTAAAAGAGCCATAAATATCCAGGTCTTATCTAAAGTGTGTAATAAATCTGGCTGCACTTGTTAAATGACAGAACAGAGATTTGTTATAAAAACAGTAAGCTGATGTTTATATTATATATCACAGGTAATATTTACAGTAGGTCTTATCTAAACTCTTTAATAAATGCACTTGTTAAATGACAGAACAGAGAGAACATTTGTTGTAAAAACTCTTCTGAAAGTTGATATTTATTATATACCATATAGAATCTAATCATATAGAATCTAATCTTTGACTTTGCTGCCTGTGCACTTATGTACATTACAGAATAAACAAGAAGTCACTCACCTTCTGTCTCTCCTCCATCCTGTTCCTCAGTGATGACATCATCATAATCTTCTGGATTGTCTAATCAACAAAGAAATGAAGAAGTAATAAACCAGTGTGTGTGTGTGTGTTGCTCCTATAGTAAAATACTTACTTAATACAGTTACTTGAGTAGAACAGAATGTTTATATGAATAATAAAAGCAAACAGACATTATTTTAATTATCTAAATAAATATAAACTATTCTATATACTAACACTAAGTTTTGAAATTAAAATAGAAAGATTTCATGCAAATAAGGAGCTAAAAAAAACTATTTCAATACATACACATTAAATTATAACAGTATTACACTGATTAAAATGTATAAAATAATATAAATGAAAAGATTATATTATTATATAAATTATATATTTGTAAATCACATTAAATATTTTTTATTTTAAATATCATTCAATTATTAATTAAAATGTAATATTACATGAGTATAAGTGCTATATGTACATATATGGAGCTCATGTGTACTTCTCTTCCTCTGTTGCAGTACCACTCTGGGCCAGTAGGGGCGCTTTTCATGTGAATCTCGTTCAAGGGCTTAAAATCTTGACTTTATAACATTTTGTTTCTTTTAATCAACATTTTTAAATTCAGTTTGGATTTGTTCGAATACTACTAGCAATTTTTGTAGTAATTAATTATTATATGTTACAGAGTATAGATTAAATGAAAAGCCTTTAACATTTAATTAATTATTGTTCAATTATATTAAGATATATTTTTGAAGATTTTTCAAATATTATTTAATTGCTTAATTCATTATGTAAATATCTGACTTGTTTTAGATGTGGGTGTGGCTTATATTGAATGCAGTAAATGCGGCACTAATTCTAATAGTAAAACATTAATTACACAAAATAACATTATTTTTCAATAGTTAAAAATGAATGTAAATATATCTTAGGTAAGTAAAAAATGTGATTATTTAAAATTAAATGCATGAATTAATTCCCTACATTATGAGTTGTTGTTCTTTTAGATGTGAGTGTGACTTGTGTGAAATGCAGCAGACGAGATGTTGATGTTAATCAGCATTTAGCGTCTCAGCACTGTGAGCTCTTGGAGCTACACTTTACTACACTTACAGCAAGACTTTGTTGTTGTGTGTTTGTTTTTCATCAGTTAATGTGGAGCGTCTGCTGTACACGTCCCTGTGGATGAGCTGTTACTATAGAAACCATAATGTAGTGGAACGAGTGCATTAATATAAAGCTGTGATTTACAGCTGCAGTGCTGTCAGAGCTGCTGTTCTAGAAAATTCATCAACATCAATCAGAATGCAGAATTCAGCATGCACATTGTTTAAAGTTGATTCTAGAAATGTTTAAGCTGATGTTTTTGAATAACAGAGAAACTCCCTGACCTGTGGTGATGTTTGTGTTTGTTTCAGCGGTAACTGCATCATCATAGTTCTCGGACACGTCCTCTGTCAGAATGTAGAGATAAAAGCTATTAAATCCACAGGAATGTCATTAATGATCATTTGGATGCTTGTGGATGCAACACTGTCACATTATTATCATACCTGTCAGTAGAACTGACTTCTGATCAGCTGTAATGGCCTCATCATAATTCTCAGCTTCATCCTCTACACCAAAACACAGAGATTTAAAGAGATTGAAAGTTTACTGAAGTGGCAGTTTGTACAAAATGACATCGTATGACGTGTGTGTGTGTGTGTGTGTGTGTGTGTGTGTGTGTGTGTGTGTGTGTGTGTGTGTGTGTGTGTGTGTGTGAAACACACCCTCCAGGTTATCAGGGATGGGTCCAGCAGTGACGGCATCATCGTAGTCCTCTGGTGGCTCGACTCTTTCTGTATCACCTAAATGAAATAAAAGCAGAGGCTCTGTACAAACAGCTCCATCACATTCTGACCTCATGCTTTAATGTCAAGTCACTCAATTGATCTGATCAGTTAACAACTGCACCCACTTATGAAGTCACTGGTGTCGATGACATCATCATAATACTCGGCCTTTTCTCCAAACCCAGACTTTACTGGAAAAAGAAGAGTTTGTGTGTTTGGGCTTTTAAACACATTTATACTCAATAAAATCCTCATCCAAAGAAGCTTTGATAAATGTGATAAGAGGGATTTCAGAAGCTTCAAGTAAGATAAGGTTGATTGTGAGATCTCATGTGTCAGCATTAAAACACTGGAGTTACTGTCATTCTTCTATACAATACATCATAATCACGTCTCAGAAAGGACACATTTAGTCATTTCTGATTTTTAATTGCAGTTCGAATATCTTTCAGTTAATGGAGTTAGACAAACTCACACTCTGGCCTTTTTTACCTGAGAGAAGCTCATCATCCACATGCTCATACCCAGAATGCAGTTCTTCAGAGAGGAGACTTCCTGTTAGAGGAGAGCAGGACAGGCATCAGACACACACACACACACACACACACACAGAAAGTCATAAACAGGAAAACAAACATTCAGTATGAAGTGTTTAAACATCAGTCAAATAAGATACACGTCACATAAACACACACACACACCGGGTGTAAGGCAGGGAGAGGGAGGGGATGCACCTGCACAGGA